>VMDO01005497.1:65331-110765 GCA_007922755.1 Pedetes capensis | reverse complement strand
GTTCAATGTCCAGCTTTCACAACCATATGATGCCACTGAAAATACCATGGCATGAGTCAGACGCACCTTCGTCTTCAATGTGACATCTTTGCTTTTCAATACTCTAAAGAGATCTTTTGCCACAGCTTTTCCTAGAGCAATGCGTCTTTGGATTTCTTGACTGCTGCTTCCATGGGTGTTGATTATGGAGCCAAGCAAACTTGAAGAAATGGGTTCATCCCTTTTTTGCTCTTCTGTCTTTCCCATCATGTGAGGACACAGCATTGATCCTCTCTGGAGGATGCACCAACAAAGAGCCATCTTGGAAGAATAGATTAGGCCCTCTACACAGAATGAATCTACGGATGACTTGAGTTTGGACTTTGAGCCTCCAGAACTGTGAGAGGTATAACAAGTAGTTTGTTAGGACAGCAGAATTGGATTAAGGCACACATCTATCTCCCTTCAAAAGGTGGAATCTAATTCCTCTTCCTTCGAATGAATGTAGGCTGGACTTAGTGAACTGCTGAACACAATGTAGTAGACTAAGCAAGCATACTTGGGAGGGGTCTGTGTGGAGAAGATATGAGCCCTCCCCTAAAATCTAAATTATAAGTGTGAGCCATCTTGAAAGGGGATCCTCTAGCCTCATAAAGCCTTTATTTCAGCCAATATCTTGTCTCTTGTCTCTTGTCTCATAAGAGACTCTTCAAGTCAGAACCACTCACCTAAGCTGCTCCAGAATTCCTGATGCACAGAAACCGTCAGAGATAATAAATGTTTATGATTGTTTTAAGCCACTAAGTTTTGGGGAAATTTATTGTGCTATAATAGATAACTAATACAGGAAGCAATTAGCAGAAGATACTGTTCCATTCTTGAAATCCTTGAAATGAAAATAATAATTATTGTACAATCAGAGAATTCTTTTTTCCCCAGCTATTTGCATTTTATTCTCATTCATTTGGATCACATAAATCCCACCAAAAATTCTGGTAATCTCTACTTTCCTTCCATCTGTCAACATCTGAAAAGTTGATGTGTATTATGTGCATGTGAATGTGTGAATGCAAATAGAGCAGAAATGCCAAAAAGGGTTAAGAAAACTAAAAGCTAGGTACTATTCCCCTGTTACTCACTAAATATTTTACATCTTTTATCTCCTTTGAAATCCTTTTTTGTCTTGTAGAAAATCCTTTCAAGTATTTGGATTGGTATTAGCTCCAGTGCAACTACTAGCTTAGTGTAAGGCCTTATTATCTCTTGAAAGAATTTCTGATAACTCCTCATATTTGGCCTTCTAGCAAAATATTCTTCTAAGGCAGAGATCTGACTGTATCACCTTTTCATTCAAAAGCAACTTTCAAAGATTGCTCATTGTATTCTAGATTGAGATAGATTATTTCTTTCTAACCTCCAACCCACCATACGTACCCAGTTGTACGAAGGGTTCAAAAGAATACAGTACCTGGGAGAATGTTTCATAAACTGGATGACATACACAAGTGTGAGGTACCTTCCTCCTTAACATCCTATAATACCTCATAGGATCTTCCATTTCCTAAGGGATTAGAGTCCACTGGCAACCTGGGTTTAGTAATACCTGTTTTCTTTCAGTGATAAGATTTGCTGGAGTCTTTTCATAACACATAACACAAGACTACTATTCTGTCCTATCCCTCTGTCTGTCTTAGTGGTGAGTTTGGAGATCCTAACTCATTTTTTTTTTCGAGAAAAGAATTTCAAAAGCAAAGGCAATCTCATATCCCACCCTGTTGGCAGTTAATGTAATCTATTTGAAATGGTGGGTGGGAATTGAAGAATAGCATCTTTCTATAAACAGGCGAACTATAAATTTCATGAGCTTGAGGTCAAGTTGAAATCACATAAGGCCAATATCCACTCATTTTTCAGCAGTTTATTAATTGACTGTGAATGTTGGTAATTGATTAAATCTATGACAGTCATTAAGCTTTGCTTACTGGTGGGCTACATCTCCAGTACAGCTTAAGGTTTTATTCTCAATTCCAAACCTAGTCTTCAATACTCTGTTCTGCATTTCTGCTTTGCCAGTGGCTCGCTGTTAGGTTCTGCCAATAGGAGGACCAGGAGGGTGGGAGGGTGTGAAGGCACTTGCTTCTCTTTGACTCTTGTTGGCTTTCTGGTTTCTTATTCCTAAAGCAGTGGTTCCTTCCCCTTGCAGCAGGAGAATTCACTTTGTGATTTTCCAACCCTGGTACCACTCACCTAAGCTGCTTCAGAATCCCTGACCCACAGAAAGTGTCAGAGATAATAAATGTTCATTATTGTTTTAAGCCACTAAGTGGTAGTTTCCTCTCCTTACCACCCACTAGCACTAGCTGCTGGAGGCCATTTCCTTAGATGTCTGAGTTGCAGCTTCTCAGTACCCTCTTCTAAGTTTGAAGTTTCAAACATTGCAACCTCTTACCTTTTTTCTCCCAGCCCAAGGACTGTGCGCAAATGCACCTTACAGACCTTCACCTGTAAGGACTATCATTAGAGTTGCTTGATTTAGCAAATAAAAACCAGGATACTGACAGTTAAGTATGAACAATAAATAATTTTACAATATAAACATAACCTATGCAATATTTATGGGCTGGGATTTAGCTCAGTTGGTAGAGCGCCACTCTGCAGTCTCTGAGGTACCAGCATCGATTCCCAGCACCACAAAAATGGGAGAAGGGGGTGGCAAACCACTCCCAAATCAATCCCAAAACAATCCGCCCTTGAAATCCCTATGAGGGTCACTATGAATCAGACAAGACTCAATGGCACCTAACAACAACAACTCAATATTTGAGACATACTCATAATAGGTACTTACAAACTCCCTTTACTAAAAGCATTAACTCCTCAGACCCGCAGGTGTCCTGTTCCAGACCCCAGGAGGCATCCAAAGATCTCCAGCCTTTGTTCTACATCTGTACCACTTTGGATACTTTGGATTTGGGAAAATTTTAATCGATAATTATCTCTTTGACAAGCGACTGCAAATAACCCTCTGAGCAGGAGTGCTTCATTATGCATACCTCTTTCCCTGTCCCCAATTTTTCTTCTACTTCAACCAGAAGCTCATGTAACTTCCTCAAAGACTGACTCAGGGTCACTAGACTCTTACTTGTTCCTCTTTGCAATGAACATATTGATTAAATCTCTTTTCTCTGCTTTTCAGTATTACTCGTCTCATTAATCGGCATATTGTGGACAGGGGGCTGAGCTTAATTCTGGGATTTGGGGCTTTGCTCTAAACTCTGGTAATACCATGGACTGCTCCCTCTAATGACTGAGCATGCCTGGACACTGAGGCAGAGTCCTGGGAGACCTGGGACTCCCGAGACTGGCAACTTTGGCTCAGTGAGGTTCCCATAGCTTTGCAGAAGCTTCCTTAGATTTTATGGCTCTTTCTCATTCTCCTGGGTTATACTTGCATCTTGGTCTCTGATAGCTCTCCAGCGTCTGCAGCTCCTGGCTTCTTTCACACAACCATTTCCCCTCAAGAAATCCTCAAAGGTTTAATCCTATCTTCACAGGGTAGCACAGGGTAGGTAGGCTGGCAAAAGGTGGTAGTGACTTTCTGCACTGACCATGCTGTGATTCTTTGGCATTTCTCTTTACCCTCTTGGCTGCCTAGTACCCAATTTAACGCCTTGCTCACAGTTTTTTGTATTCCTTTCTTTTCAAATAACTGGTTTGGTTTCTGTCTCTTGACTGGACTGTCAGCAGGTGTCCCCAAGCCTGATGAGAATTCTAAATGGCTCCAGGAAGATTAAGACACTAAGCCACGTCATTAAAGGGACGCAAGATGGTATTTTCCCCTAACTTCTCTTGTTATTTTACCACAGGCTTGCCAAAACCACGTTGAGCAAAATGACTGCCTGTTATACATGTGGCATCAGATATGTTGCGTTCAATGCTGGGAGTCACACTTGAACACACTGGTAAACTAGAACGCCTCCACAGGAAGGTGATCATGAACATGCAGATCTTGAAGCCATTCCTGATGTTGTTGTTGTTAGGTGCCATGGAGTCAGGTCTTACTCATTGCAACCCTGTATACAACAGAATGAAATACTCCCTGATTCTGTGCCAGGCACATGATCTTATTTATGTTTAAACCCATTGCTATAGACACAGTGTCAATCCATCTGGTGAAGGGTTTTCCTTTTTTTCGTTGATCTGCCACTCTACCAAACATGATGTCCTTCTCCAGGGATTGGTCCCTTCTGACTTCATGCCCAAAATACATAAGACGCAGTCTAGCCATCCTTGCTTCCAAGGAACACTCTGGTTGCACTTCTTCTAGGACAGATCTGTTGGTTCTTTCGGCAGACCATGTCATTCCCAATGAGGAGTGTGCAAACTTAATCTGGAAAAGAGAAACCTACAGGAGGATGGGGTAACTGTTTTCAGGTGTTTGAAGGTCAGTCATATGGAAACTGGATTCAACTTATTTTTCCATGGTTCCACATGTTAGAACTGGAACCAATAAGCAAAGGCAGAGGAGACATGTGGGCTCATAATTTGGCAACAATACAAAATTATATCCCTTCAATATTTCTTACCCATGTATCTGGCAAGAGTGGGGAGAAGTTTTTTTTTTCTCTGCTAATAAAATATCTATAATTCTTTATGTTCAAAATAAAGGATTTAATATATGTGGTAACATGACAATAAAATCTTAACTTTTTGAAATTTTTTTCCAGTTTTATATCACTCATCATTGGGTAGTATAGGTACCGCACTTAATAAGGATAGAGGTACTTACATGGGTATCATTAAGAATTCTGTCCAGAAATATTTAAGAGTTCTTTTATCTGACTTTTCTGTAAGCACACATTTCTTTCTTTACCCAAAGCTTACTGTACTATAATCTTCTTAGGTTACTTTACAATTGTCTAAGTGGAAAAATTATGGTCTAATAAAGAGGTTATGATTTAGATAATAAAATAAACTACTGTTCCTAGTAAAGAGCACTGCATTATTGGGTTTTGGAATCTCAGATGACCACATCTTGGGACCTGCAGTAGGCAAGAATTGAAGTTGGGGGAAGCAGCTCTCAGTTGCCTTTTGTTCTTATGCATTTGCCTCTCCCAGATATTCAACAGAGATGGCTTAGTGCGGATAGGGACTGTTTTTTAATTTTCCCTTGAAAGCCTTGCCTACTTCCATGTAGCAGAATCAATTTACATGATCCTCAGTTATGCGAGGAGTGATGCTTGGAAACGTATTATCTGGCACCATTTTCCAATTGATTTTAGTGATATTTTAGCATTCCTTTTCAATTAATGCTCAGGCAGCTGCCTGGTTTGCCTGTCTCTTAATCTAGATTTCCAGTGGGTAAAAGTTATAAGGGAGCCTGTTTCTGCCTGTACAAGCAAGACCTCAGTAAGAACTAGAGCTTCCAACAATACATTTAGCTTCCTTGCAAAGTGGAGTTCCTCAACATTGAGTGTTAATTTATCATGGACATACATGGAAGAAAAATAAACTGGAATAATACGTAGAGTTCACTTTCTATAAATACATGTAAAGTCTTGTGTACTTGTACTTTAACAGATTGTGGGAGACTAGCAAAATAGTGATTCATAATTTTAAAAGGTGATTAGAAATGTTTGGTGATACTTGAAGATGAAGCAAAAGAGAGTTGTATGCCCTTCTAAGGTTCCACTGGGACATTGTGGAAGAGGTTTCTTGGCGAGCTTTTAATTTTCTAGGAGGGTATGCCTTGCTTGACTTTGTGATTAACTGTTACATAGAGCCCAGTCACTGTGAAGGTACATGTTAACTTTGCTAGAGATCCAAAAGAATTTTCTTGAGTAGAAAACATAACCTCAAAGTTGTTTTGTTGCCCTTAGTTTGTTGTTGTTAGGTGCCGTCAAGTCGGTATCCGACTCATAGTGACCCTCGTAGGGTTTTCAATGGCTGAGTGCTTCGGGATTGCCTTGGGAGTGGATTGCCAGGTCCTTCTCCCATTTTTGCGGTGCTGGGAATTGAACTCTGGGCCTTAGAGACTGCAGCGCAGCGCTCTACCCACTGAGCTAAATCCCAGCCTTTTGTTGCCCTATAGGTTATTAACTAGATTTTTCTTGAACTTAAAAAATATTGCGATGTGCTTTTCTTTATGGGCTATACATGGTAAATTCTAGTCCCTCAAGTGTTTTTAAACCAGCTTCATTATCTTACTAATTCTCTCATTAATCAAAGAATTGAATAATTTTTTTCCCTATTGTTTTTGCAGTGCTGGGGATTGAACCCTGGTGCTCATACATGCTAGGCAAAGACTCTACCACTGAGCTACACCCCTAACCCAAATTGAATAAATTTTTGCCGGTGTTCATTCTGTATTTCTATGAAAGACATCATTTTCTTTTTTTCTTTTTCTTTTTCTTTCTTTCTTTTTTTTATCCCGTACTGTGGGGTTGAACTCAGGAACTTACACATACTTTGCAAGCACTCTGCCACTGAGCTGCATCTCCAGCCCCTTTTTTATTTTTATTTTTTAGGTTGAAACTGGGGCTCATTAAGTTAACAAACTGACTCCAGCTTCAAACCTGCGATCCTCCTGCTTTTGCCTCCCAGATTGCTAAGATTACAGGTATGCACCACCATGCTTGGCTCAAAGACATGCTTTTAACTTCCAAAATTTCTCTTTGAAAGACATGAGTTAAAAAGTGAAGCAGTTATCCAGACTACTAATAAAATATAAATAAACCAATAATTCAGAACAAATACAGCACTAATCATTTGATACCTATGGCATTTGATTAGATTCTAAACTCCTGGCTGTTAGAATGGCATTAACTAAACAGACCTACAAGAAGAAGGCAACTAAGATGAGAGGTCTTAAAAACATGTTGAATAAAGTACTTATATATGCATATATATATATATATAGTGTGTGTGTGTGTATGTGTGCGCACACATACACACACACACACACACACACACACACACACATAGAGAGAGTATATATATGGAATTAAGGAACAAAGACTCAAGAGCACATGTTGTGGCAATGTTAAAGTTTTACCCCTGATTAATCAAATATGACAAATGACAATATTGTACGTATAAGGAAAAATCATTAACATCTCTGGATCTCAGTTTGTTTATCTGTAAAATGAGTGACAGACCAGCTTTACAATTCTAAACTAATTGTACTCAGTACTGGAAGTTTATTGAATCAAAGAGGGATTAGATTTTGTGTGTGTGTGTGCATTTCCCAAGAGCAGTCCTCGGGTCAGAAGCTATAGGAAAATAGTTTTTTGGTTGAATGTGAGAAAAATTTTCTCACCATGAGTATTATTCACAGATATAACAAGCTCTTTTGCAAAGGGCTGAGTACTGGCACCATTTTGGGAGATCCCCTGGTATACTCAAATGGATTTACCTGCTGGTGCCATTAAACTGGGCAGCCTGAAGAGTGAACCTCATGGTCTGATTAAACATAGGCACAGCTCTTCCTGTCTTCCAGAGTGAATCGCCAGTGGCTAACTCTGAATTTCTCAATGTTTTTTTCTCTTTTTTCAATTTTATGTTTTTGTTTCTCTTTTGGCCAAGCCTGGTAGTCTGTCTATGTTTTGACTAACTTAGTATGGTCAAGCACAGTTGTGTCCTGGACCCAGATCACACTGTTTTGTGAGGGCCAAAGACAGGTATCGCTTTCCAATTCTGCATTCATTACATGTCGGCAGCTTGAAAATAGGCATTGTGAGAGAATTTACACCACATAAATAGGCAAACACTACATATTAGGACTTATTTTATTTTACTTTTTATAGTACTTGTAGGTTGAACCCAGGACCTCGCACATGCTTTGTAAGTGCTCTAACACTGGGCTACACCCTCATTCCAGTTGGTTTTGTTGTTGTTTTTTGACACAGGATCTCACTGAATTACGTAGGCTGCCTCTGATCTGGTACTCACCATCCTCCTGTCTCTGCCTCCTGAATCCTTGATATCACCATGCCTGGCTAGGCTTTGTCATTTTAGAGAGCTGGTATATTAGCATGATGTGTCTCTTTTCACAGCTGGGTCCAGGCATTAGTGAGTCCAGGTTTTTGTTTCATATTACAATCAACTGCATAATCTGAGAAGCACCCTTGCAAAACTTGTGGTAATGACTATGTCCCTTTTTAGAGCTATAACCAGGACTGCTAGGCAGGCATTGATCCATCCCATGGTTAAGAGTTGGCCTTGAGTTATATACTTCTGGTATACACAATGGCTGATTGTAGTCGGGAATTTGGTTGTATAATGTGACCATTTGGTGATCTCTGTGAGGTGGATCATGGAGTTCTGTTTTCTATCGGGAGAGAGATGATAGCTAATCCAGTTTGTCAGTCTTTTTGTTTGTCTGTTTGCTTGTGAGCTCAAATTAATTAAGAAAATGTTTTGTGTCCATTTAGAAGGAAAACAGCCCTTTGAAAACTGGACTGGTAAATTCTTTGTTTTTATGTTTGCTCCTGACCTGTAGCTGAGATTATAGAGCTGAAGCCAGCCAGCTCTTTGTAATTGAGAAATGCGTTTATCTCTCAGTATGTGTGTGAAATGTTTTCTTACCTCTGAAGAGTATTAATAAATTATATTGTAAGGTCTTTCAAAGGAACTTTGTTCTAGTTGACTTGTAGACTAATAAATGATTGCGTAAATCTAATATTTTTAGAATTACTAGAAAATAAACTAAAATTTTAATTTTCTAAATGTGTAATCTTTTAATAATTCTTTCAGTAAGTGTTAACTCAGAAACATGTTTATATGATAATGTAAATATCTATAATCTATAATATATAAGTAGTAAATCTTTGGATAAATAAGTCTAATTTGGATAAATAAGTCTAATTTCAGTATATTCAGTAAAATGCATTTGTATATTTTATTTTTAAGATCTATATCTGCTTTCTGAACTTCCTCAATTTCACATACTAGTTTACTTATGTAGTAAGCTAATATTGCTAGCTAAGGATTGCATGACATTTTTTAAAAAATGTGTGTTTTGGGATGGGGATATAACTCAGAGGTACAGCATTTGCTTAGCATGCACAAGGCTGTAGGTTCTAGCTCCAGCACCACAAAATAATAAGAACATCCACACACAAAAAAATGTTTAACCACATTGAGTATAATTTTGGTATTCTATTAGGTATCAACAATTATTTTTTATAGTATGTTAGCTCAAATATAATTTCTAATATCCTCAAGTTAACTTTAAAATCTTGGATTAATATTAAGTCAAGTTAGTTGATGGATAATTTTGCAAACTCAGAGAATTTTTATGATAGAATACAAGCTACTAAATGTAGTTTTAAATATATGTACACATTTGTTTCTTATTTTACTATGCTAGAGTGGTATACTTTTGGATCATTTTAATGAACATGTTCAATTTTGCTTATATATGACAATTATCAATTATTTATCTCCCAGTTTTCTCTATGAATAAGTTAGTAATTTTGCTTAAAAGTTGTACTTAGCTAGGCTTGGGATATAGATCAGTGGGAAATCACTTGCCTACTGTGTGTGACACCTTGGATTTGATCCCCAGCACCACAAACACAAAAAGATAATATGAGCAATTAAGTCTATACAAAGATTAACAATGGCAATAGTGCACACATAATGTAGAGAAGTACAGTGCTCTCAAAGTAAATTTTTAAAAATGGTCTTTTCCAAGGAACAAGTGAGTAATTTGCCCTAAAGGAAATGTCTGTTCTAAAACATAAAATACAAGAGGGAAAGTCAAAACATAAATAGGTATAGAACATCGTAGAAGATTTGCTGAAAGTAAACCATATTGGTCTTGTTTTTGGCAAAGTTTTCTTAGTTTTGAAGAGCTTATTCAAATGGTTATTTTTTAAAGGAACTTGGAACCATTTATTGCCAAATATTGAATTAATGCAAAAATAGAATTTGACTTTCTATTAGAATGATTAACTGATGTTAGAGTTCTTACCAAGGAGTAATAAGCAGTTATTATTTACATATTATGTAATCCATCCAGAGAGCAGAGATTTATATTGTACCAGAATAATTTTCTATGCTTCTTGTTGATTTTATGTCCTTGATTGTAAAGAACAAAGTTTCCTAATATCCTAAAATAGCTAAGATTCTTTAAAATTATTTTACTTCTGTGCTTATTTGGATATATTGCATTGTTCCTTTGGTGAACAGGTAATTATCATTTTTTCTGAGGTATTTATGATGTTACCTAACTTCTTACTCAATCTGTTGTTCTGCCTTCCTAAGATCAAACTCTAAATACAGAAAAAATTAAATTCTCAGGATGCCTTTATAACTAAATCTACCTTGGAGATTGCCAGAGAACCTCTGAAAAAATCACAAAGATTTTCTCCTTCACCTTACTTAAAAAAGAATGTTAGAAATAATTAGCAATAGTGTGTTGAGTAGCTCAGTATTCTTTAAAAAGCTCCATGCTATTGGAGTGTTGTGGAAAGAATTATCCACTCAGAAAAGATGCTCAGCCTTTCCTAGGTTAAGTTTGGGTAGGTAAAATGTTATTAATATGAATAGTTCAGCAATTGTACACTTGAGAGGAAAGTCCTGAAGATTTGGTGATGCCCTTGCTATCTATAATACGTTCTTACCCTAGAGGGAAAACATTGATCAAACTCTTATGAAACGTTCATGCATTAGATAAACTTTTTGCTGTTGCTACTTACTGTAATAAATTAACCAGAGCCATTCTGTCTTGGAGATCATTTCTGCTTTTCTCTCATGTTTGTCTAAAGGCTCTGCTATAAGTTATAAGCCAGAGATCAGATCTTCAACAAAAGTCATAAGGACTACGAGCCTTAGCCATTGATACTTCAAAGGACAGACTCCCAAATATAAGCTGCCAAGCTGACATCCCTTAGACAACTTTCAAAATGTACAAGGAGAATAAGTCAGGATTTCCAGGATTTACTTTTTATTGTTATTTTTTTATTAGAAATTTTTAATGTACATCATAATGTGATTCATTTTGTGTTATTTTTGTTTTTGTCAGGAAGCAAATAACTCAGTGACTCAACTGAACAGTAATTAGACAAGGCCCAAGGGACTAATGAGAAAAATATAATTGTGATTTTTTTCTTTGGGATATTATTTGTATTTACTAATGTTCTATTGTATGATGAGTATACTGTTAGTTTTTTAGGTGGCAAAAGGAATTGAATCCTTTGGTGCTTTTTAATGAAACTGTTACCTTTTAATTATATATGCTGAAACATTTTTTAGATGAAATGATATACTGTTTGGGATTGGCTTGAACATAATGTGGGAGAGGGAAAGTAAATTGGATAAATGAAATGAATGTGCTCTGTTTTGATCATTACTATACAGGCTGAGAGGAACCTTTGTACTATTTTTCGTAATGGCTGTACCAATTTATATTCCCATCAAGCACATGTGAGGATTCTTTTCACATCCTTCCCAACATTTCTCTCTTGTCTTTTTGATAATAGTCATCCTACTAGGTGTGAGTTGATATTTCATTTATGTTATTGATTTGTATTTCCTTTATGAATAGTAAGCACTTTTTCATGTACTTGTTGGCCATTTGTATGTCTTCAAGTGAAAAATCTCTATTTATAGAGACTTTGACCATTTAAAAATCAAGTTATTATAGGTTGAGCATCTTTAATCCAAAAATCCAAAGTGCAAAATGCTCCAAAACCTGCAACTTTTTGAGCACCAACATGATGTAAAGTGGAAAATTCCATATTTGACTTCATACAAGTCACAGTCAAAATGCAGTCACATTAAAAATAGTACTGTATACTTTCAATTCTTTTTTTTTGTGTGTGTGTGTGTGATGAGATTTTTTTATTGGAAATTTTTAATGTACACCTTAATGTGATTCATTCTGACATGCTTTTCATTGTGACATTTCCATATATGCATTTTATTGAACATTATACTGATAAGTTACCTCTTATCCTCTTGTGCATTTCCTCTCCCCATCCCACCCCCCCACACACCAAAGACTTCTCTCCCATTTGCTTGTCTTTTTATGGTAATATTTTTCTATATATCCTTGGGTCCCAATTCTGTTTAAGATAGAAACTTTTTCTGTAGTGAACTTTCTTTTTACATTGTCAGATATAATGGCATGTGGGTTGGATTCAGAGTTCAGAGAACTCTTCAGAGAGCTCTTGTGTGAATCCAATCCTCACTCAGTTCTAATCCACATCTGATTTTGTAGCCCTCTAAAACAGTTGAAAGAGTGCTGATTAGATTTGAAAGAATATGTGGTATATAAAATTACCTTCAGGGTGTATGTATAAGGTATATTTGAAATATAAATTATATGTTTAGACTTGGGTTCTAGACTTAGCTCATTTTATATGTGCAAATATTATGAAGTCTGGAAAAAAAAATCTGAATTCCAGAACTTTTCAGGTCCCAAGCATTTCAGATAGGAGATACACAACTTGTTTTATTTAGTTTTGTTTTGCTATTGAGTTGTGTGAGTTCTTTATTTTAGTTCTTTGTTTTAAATAGCAACCCCTTAGCAGATTCATGGTGTGCAAATATTTTCTTCCAATCTGTGATTGCTTTTTCATTTTGTGTATTGTTTCCTTTGCTGTGCAAATGCTTTTTAGTTTGATGTAGTTCTGTTGTTTATTTTTGCTTTGATTGCTTGTGTTTTTGGTGTCACATCCATGAAATCTTTGCCAAGACCAATGTCAAAGAGATTTTCTGCTATGTTTTCTTCTGGGAATTTTATAGTTTTAGGTCTTACATTTAAGTCTTTAACCCATTTTGAACTGATTTTTTGTGCACAGCATAAGATAATGATAAAATTCATTCATGTGCACATTGATATCCAGTTTCCCTAACACTACTTAATGAAGAGACTATCATCTCCTCATTGTGTATTATTGGCATCTTTATTGAAAATCAATAACCACGACATATGTTTGGACTTATTTCTAGGCTCTTTATTCTGTTTCACTGGTTCTGTGTGTCCACTTTAATGCCAGTACTGTATTAATTTGATTACTAATGCTTTGTAATGTAATTTAAAGTCAGGAAATATGATGCCTCTAACTTTATTCTTTCTCAAGACTGCTTTGGCTATTTGGAGTCTTGTGTGGTTTCATTAAGAATTTTAGACTTATCTTCTATTTCTATGAAAAAATATCATTCCAATTTTCATAGAGATTATATTGGATATGTAGTTCACTTTGGGTTCCATGGACACAGTGCTTGTAGTCCATGAACATGGGATATCTTTCCATTTATTTGAGTCTTCTTCAATTTATTTAATCCATATTTTATAATTTGCAGTGTTCAGATCTTTCATGTCCCTGATTAATTTTTTCCTAACTATTTTATTCTTTGTGATAAGAAGGATTGTTTTCTTGATTTTCTGTTTAGGTAGATCATTATTGGTTCACTGTATTTTGGAGTATTCCCAGAAAGATTGTTGGATCAAGAGGTGTAAAATTCTAACTCTTGGTACTAGAGCCATTAAATTTCACAGCTTTACCAATATATACAGGCACTCCCTATTGACATTAGGTATTTTGTTATTTTTTAACTTTGTGTGAGTGGTAATATCTTGTTGTATTTTCATTTGAGAATTATTTCCAGGTAGGCTATTCCTATGCTTCACTTTTCAGTATCTTGTGTTCAGTTTTGCTCTGATAATTATTCCTACTGGACATGGGCTTTCATTTTTATCTGCTGGTGGTCATGGTCCCTTGCCCCTGAGCCAAGGAAGATTTGTGAAGGCTGTAGCACTGTGATCCTGAAAAATTCTGGCTTTGAGTATAAGAAAGAAGATTCAGATGAGTGGGAAGGAACAAGTATTAGCTGGCACCATTGAGACTTTCAGCTAGCAGGATAGAACACTGTCCCAAGCATGTCTGGAGTGAACCATGGAGAAAAACAAGTTGCAACTGGACTCTGGAGTGAGAAGAGATATCAGGGGTAATATATGTAAAATGTCAGGGATTAAGTTATGCATCCCAATTATTGGCTTTGTCATTAAAATGAGGAGGAAGAGAGTAAGTCTTCCAGACTAATAAAATATCTATTGGCCAATATTTTTATCTTAAAGTTGTAGATAGCAGATGTGAGCACAGGTTCCTGAATATAGAGTATGTTGACACATTTACCACGTTTCCCTGATTTTGAGACTACTTTGCAGTCAGAAAGAGGGGTTGATCAACTTTCTGAAAAGAGCTTCTAAAAAGAAATTAGAAATTACCACTTTGTGAGAAAAACATATTCGTAAAGGAAATCTCCATTTGGAAGGGTGTCTTCTCACTGTACCAGGAAAAGAAGGATAGGAAAGGGAACTTTTATCTATGAAAAAGGCTCTGATTTAAATTGGCAAAACAAATCTTACTCTTATTTACTGCACTTATTTTCAGATCTTCTCTTATGGCTGCAATTTCTCCAAATAACCAACTCAGAATGGCATATTTTGGGGTGGCATATTCTGTTCTGCTAGACATATTTTGGGGTGTCGTGCTCTGAACCCTATCCACAGATATTTCACTGTTCATTCACAGGGACATTTTGGAAACTATGCTACCATCCTTAATCTTATTCTTTCTTTAAGTATGTACTGTGCATGAGTTCAAGACATTTAGAAATGATAGCTCTTCAGTCCTGGAGAACCAGTTAGTGCTAAGCTTCAAAGCTATATGAGGAATAACCCTGCTTTAACAGAGCCCACCTCAGAACATCACTTTTTCTTGGTAAGAAAGGGAAGAACTGTCAAGTCCATACTTTTATTGATACACTATACATTGCATTTCCCTTTTCTTCATCTTTTCTCTTCATTTTTCCCTTGCATTTTGAGTACTTGTAATGAGTATTATGGGCAAGTAACATTAGTGTGAGGTGAAGACACACTTTCATATCTTTTTGGTGATACAATGGTGTCTGTTGCATAACACACACACACACACACACACACACACACACACACACACACACCACTTTCCGTAGACAAAAATGACTTTTCAAACACAGTGAGTCAAAATCCATTTTACCATCCACAACATCATTTCAGAGCTGCTTCTCCCCCGCAAGGAAAATACCTCTCAGTTGACATTTTTATGTAGAACCATGTCAGATCTCTTCATCTTCAGCCTAGGCCCTGAAACCTACCATTGCGTAAGAAATGAAGTTCATCCTAGAGCCATCTATCTTTCTAGAGACGTTTTTAGGCTCACAAAGACCCAGAACAAATAGTCTTTACAGGTGGTTGTTTTTGTCCAGGCTCTCACGTCTTTCCAGCATGGAAATTATATGAATACAGAAATATGTGAGGGTTCAATCCTTTCCAAGCAAACTCCATAGTATTAGGAAAGGGAGGAGAACTATGGTCACCCAAGAGGGAAGGTAGTTTATCCTTTCATTCACAAAGCCATAACAGATATCACAGATTGTTAGATCTGAAAGGGCCTTAAAGATAACTCTACATCAACCCATTCAATTTTATATTGGAGAATGGTACTTAGGGAATCAAGGGGGCATTTGCCTTTAGTCCAACATAGCATATTTTTATTTATTTATAGTACTTGGGGGTTTAACCCAGAGCCTTCCACATACTTTGCAAGTGTTCTACCACAAGAGTTGCACCCTCAGCCCCTTTATTATTTATTTTATTTTGAGACAGACTGTCACTAAATTATACAAGCTGCCTCTGGCCTTGAGCTCAAAATACTCCTGCCTCTGCCTCTAAGTTGCAGGGGTTAATTACAGATGTTTACCACCGTGCTGGACAACACAGGATGTTTAATATGTCTTTAAATGATGCTTCACACAAAAGCTTGCTCAAAATTAAAACTTTAAAACCTAAGAAAGTAATATTCTTTTGATTTTTTTAATCACTAAATTACCATCACAGGCCCTACCTTTAAGAAAGGTTTTATATACAGTTAAATATTTGGTGTAATTTTTAATTCCAAAATTACCTGCAGTTTCCTTATAGTTTCTTCGTTGAAGAGATTATTGGGGCACACGCTGAAGGATGCAGCTTACCAGAAGCTTATCAAGACTGGAGAGCAGAGTATCCTCTGAGGTAGGCAGTAAGGGAAAAACTTGTCCAGAGAATTTTAAAACTATAATAAAGCTGACTAAGAGTTGGCCTGCTTTTTTATTATCATCATTCTCTGTAATTATAAACAATGTCAGTGATAAAATTGTCCTCCCTGAAAAAAATCTTCTGTTGGTCTAAATCCTAAACAATTGCTATAATTTCTGTTGAGCTTTAATATAAGCTTCAGACTAGCATCTTTTTATTGCATTTCCTTTAATAAACATTGTATTCTACTAGAAATGAATTCAGAGAACTCCCACTTATCAAGTTAGCCTTCCACATATGTGAACTCAGCTCCACACATTTGCTTTGAAAGGAAGCCCTCCAAAACTAAAAATAAATCAAGAAAATATAATGTTACATCAGAGAGGCAATTTAGTGGTTACCTAAATGAGTACCTTTTGTTGAAGTTATAGCTTTATTAAAATTTACTCATTAGTTACTGAAAAAAATTTTTACATAAAATATTTTTAGGCCATAATCAACAAATGAAAGGTCATACTATTAGGTAGATATAAGCTATCAAAATGACTATGAAAATGCTACACTTATATTGCCAGAAGATATGAAAGGGGTAATGTTTAAATGTCTTGGTCATTTTCATCAAGATCTTGGATGCAAAATAGGGGAAGATAACCCAAATAAGTATCAGAGTTTAACTGAAAATTAGCCATAAGGCTTTTTGTGAGTCAATGAAAGTGTTATTAGAAGTGATGTAAAAGATGCATAATGGAAAAAGCCATTGCTGTATTGCTCTGTACCTCCTCATTATTTACTAATAAAGGGGAAAAAATCAGGGATGCTCATTCTAAAGCAGTGAATGAGATGTTGCCAAAATTCATGACCATTTAGCCATTTCTCAGATATTTGCAAAGAAGACAAACTACAGAAATTTTTGCAATATGCAAATAAAACTTGTGATGAATTTTCTAGAGGTCTTTTAGTGGGAGATACGTGACTGTGGAGACATTTGAAAGCCGTTAGAATCAATCCCAAAGAAATTAAGACATGGAAATTATTGCCGTTTCTGGAATTTATTGTGAAATGAGATTTTATAAATCTCTGCTAAACTCATCCTGTGTTTAAGACTTTCCCTAACTCTGTACTGACCTGTCGTTTCTTATGAAATTAAAATCACTCAAAAGTGTTCTTTGATCAGCGGTGAATGAAGACAGATTGAGAAATCTATTTAAAATACCTGTTAAAATGAGTATGGTTAGGAGGATAAATTTTTCTCCTTCCTTCCTTCCATTCTTCCTTCCTTCCCTCCCCACCTTTCTCTCTCTTTCTTTCTTTCTTTCTTTTTTTGTTGTTTTTGTTTTTGTTTGTGGTATTGCAGGGCCAAACCCAGGGCCTTCTTTGCAAGCTCTCTACCACTGAGCTGCACCTCTAGCCCATTTCTTATTTTTTATTTTGAGACAGGATCTTACTAAGTTATTCAGGCTGTGTCTGGCCTCAGACAGTCAATCCTCCTGCCTCTGCCTCCTGAGTTGCGGCAATTGCAGGTATGTGCCACCGCATCCGGCAAGAAGATAAATTTTCATAAAACCACTTACACTTTTGGTGACTTTCAGAATAAACACCACCAAGGGATCCAGAACTGGAGAAGAGCACCATGGTGGTGGCAGTGGAGGTTAAGAAAAGTTCTTTATGATCTTATAGAAGTCAATATTTTGAAGACAGCTAGCTAAGCTAAGGGAGAATTTGAGAGGTGTTGGGTTTTCTGCAGTGTTGAAGGATGAGGTAACGGTGGCTGCTCCTTTGTGAATTTTCCTTTGCAGAGTTACTGTTCCTTCCTTTGCCTGCCATTCTAAATTCTAAAGAAAATCTGTGCCTAAATGATTAAGGTGTTAACTATGAAAATCTTTCTTCAGATTTACAGAACCCAGAATATTTGAGGACCTCCAAATTATATCAGAATATGTAAGATGATACTTTAACTTGTAGAAAAGTAATATATTTGTCTAGAGAGTAATAATAGTAAGTAATCCTAGGAGGTTGAGTTTGATTCCAAGGTTCCAGTCAAAGGAAGAAAGACACGTGCCCTGGGTGAGGAAGACCCTGATCAGCACGTAGACTGCCTGCCTGTTGTCCCACTGCACCTCCTTTCCTTCCCTGTAAAAGCTCTTTCATATACCTGAACTCACCAGGATGGTCTTTTTTTCTTAATATGCTAGACTTTGAGTCTATTGAATTCCCTTCTTACCAATTCTCACCTCCCAAATATTAGCTTTTAAGCAGCTAGCAGATGCATTTGTGTTTAATAACAGTGAGGCTGGTGAAATATCATTTGTTAATGTTACCATGCCCCTCTTTTTATTGCAGGTTGCTATGTCCTGGGAAAATGCCAATGACAGTTATAAAATTCTTTTCCCTTGCTACAAAATGAAGACCCAGAAAGAAGTTCCTCCTAGATAAAGCAGAAGGCCCCTCCTCACCATCCCTACCACCTACTGCCCAAGGATTTGCTGAAGGAAGTGTATCTTGATCTGGTAGGTCAACTGGTATTTTCACACATTGTTGTTGTTAGGTGCCATGGAGTCGAGTCCGACTCATAGCGACCCTATGTATAGCAGATTGAAACACTTCCTGATTCTGTGCCAAACACACAATCTTATTTATGTTTAAGCCCATTGTTGCAGACACTGTGTCAATCCATCTGGTGGGGGGTTTTCCTTTTTTTCGTTGACCTGCCACTCTCCCAAACATGATGTCTATCTCCAGAGATTGATCTCTCCTACATGTCTGAAATATGAAAGACATAGTCCTTGCTTCCAAGGAGCACTCTGGTTGCATTTCTTCTAGGACAGATCTGTTGGTTCTTCTGGCAGTCCATGGTATATTCAATATTCGTCTCCTGCACCATAATTCAAAATCATCAATTCTTTTCCTGTCTCCCTTGTTCAATGTCCAGCTTTCACAACCATATGATGCTACTGAAAATACCATGGCATGAGTCAGGCATGACTTCAAAATGTTACTGGGATTCCCCATTTCCTGAAAAGCTAGAATTCCTTAACTCTGATTCTATACTCTCACATTCTGGCTGTCACATCGTTTTTGTGCTGGTATCTTTGCAAACATTTTCAAAATGCCGTGGATCTTGAGAGTATAACCCGGGTAAAGTCCACCTACCTTGTGGCTCAGTCTTAGTAAGGAAACGCTAGTGTACCCTCCAAAATTAGTTGAATATTAGTGAACAGTTTTTGTGGCTTTTTTAGAAAAATGACTGAGGAGTTGGGATTATATTTATAACACTCAGGAAATGTCTTAAAATTTTCTTTCCATTGCTCTCTTCATTTTTCATGTATGTGGCAGCTGCTCTCCAAATCTTTCATTTCCTCTCTCTCCAAACTCGCTTAATTTCTTCCCAAATCCAGGGCATGCTAACTTTGATCTGATCATGGCTCCTCTGTCATATTTCAGAGTTATTCACTTTGGTGTGCCTATAGCCTTTGGCTGTTCCAGTCAAGCACTTTTGGTGATTTTACCCAAAACCCTAGCTATGCACAAGATCCCAAGAAATACATTGGCCACAAAAGGAATTTGTTAGACATACAGCAGAGAAGTGATATGAGTTCCTATATGTGAACATCTTTATCTCTTCAAGAGCTACCCCAATGATTTTTCTCCACTAGTATAAATCCATCTGTGAGCAATTAATTGATTCAGGTTCTGGTGTGTGGTTGAGGAGAGAATCTCATAGTATTTGAGGGTAAGAAAAGCCAAGTCTTACAGTTATTTACACACAGCTATTGAATACTACAAAGAGGGAAGACTTTTATTTTTCCATTTCTGGTGTGTTGTAGCTCGTTCTCATTAATGCTCTTTGAAGACTGGGGAGGCATGGTAGGAAGAAGGAAGAATATATGATGGAGGGCCTATATGTTGGAGGGCCACTTTCCTTATTAACTCTCCAGATCATCCTCAGACTTGCAGCATGGCCTAGTGAAGAACATAGGCTTTGGAGCTAGATGTTCACACTTCACCTCAAATCCCAGCTCAGTTACTTTTTAGCTGGATATAACATATGATGGGACAATTTTGATCAAGGCCAGAAAGAAAGCATTCTCTTCTGCAAATGGAGGTAAGAGCGACATTGCAAGATTATTGAGGACATTCATAAAATGATGTTTGTAAAATGCTCAGCAAAGTACCTGTCATATATATTTAATCACGTCAATGTATAGTAAAAATATTAATGATGATAATAATAACTTTCAGAAAACTGAAGTTGGAGGGTATCTGTTTAAACTTCCTCTATTTCTAATGTTCTAAAATTAGTCTTAGTACTCTTTTAGGCTGATTTTACTTTAAAAATATATCTAGAATTAAGTAAATAAAAATATCAGTGATGTGCAAATATATAATTAATGAAACTTTTATTGAGTTATGAATTATATCTTGATGGATGATGATAACCAAATAACCAAAAACTTAAATATTCTCTTGTAGGAGGTTGTAGGTGACTTCCACTTTACCTATAATTTATATTTCCCACCAGCTCCTCTCTTGGTCTCTTCATGACCACCAAGGAGAGCTAGAGGACCTTGGAGAGGAGGCTCAGAATAGTACTGCCTTGATTTTGGCAGCATGCATATTGTCTCTTCAGCTAACTCAGCATGCTTGAGATCATTTTAACAGCACAGTGTTATCATGTGGTTTCAGTAGAAAAAGTCCCTATGTAAAAATAGCACCTTCTTCCTCAGCATGTCTGCTCCCTTTAATGAAAATAAGGCTTTAGCTTTGACTGAGCCAATACATTTATCAAAGCGTGAGCTAAAATCTCATCTGCTTCAAACACTGTTAGCCAAATTCACTAACAGTGGTACTTATAGCCGTTGGTAATAAGAACAGTGCGGTAAGAGAAATGAACAATGCAGGATCGTTCATATTTGGTACACAACACTTAAACAACAGTTTCCTAGAATGAGCCCCCAAAGAATATGGTCAAGAAGAGTCACAATCGCTCTACAAGAATACTTACAGCAATATGAACAAACCAAAAAGGAGCAAAGAGAAAGCAGTAACACTCACAAATTCTTATCCAATCCAATTAAAAGCAAAAAATAAACTGATGAAATTCTGGCCATATGGCAATCTAATAGGTCATTTCTTCTTGGAGAATGGCATTTCATTCATCTGTATTGCATTCATTCTGTCATATCATGTTCCAGCCTGGGATTGGGAAGCTTCTGTATACATTACTGATGTGAAAATAAAACAGAGCAAAAGTAGTTTCATTTCACATTTTTCAGGAAAGACACAGCTACACTTTTGAAAATTATCCTAGAAAACATAGCTTCAGGACCTATTCTGTGGCCATCGGTGGCCTCTCAGATTATCTTCAGAATCTGAGCCACCTCAAGCCTGATGAGTTGGTTAATTATGCTTTCCAGGGTTCCCTCAGAAGAGTGAAGCCAGAGTATTAAGTTTAGCTCTGAACATATAGTTCTGCGACTAGCTTATCAATAACATTTAGTCAAGGAATTTGGCACAGGAAATAACTGGAGATATGCCCATCTTATGATCACCAAGTCTTTCACTTTCACTAAATGAAATCTACTCATAGAAAAGAAGAAATGTTACCAGGAGCTTAGTTTGGGTCCCTAGAAATCTCGAAGCTCTTTTATCAGAGAGAGAAAAGGAAAACTGCAGTTTTATTTGTAACCCATTTCCCCAGAAACTGGACTTTTCTTTTTTATTATTTCTTCTTCCCCCTCCTCTTTTTCTTCTTCTCCTCCTTCTTCCTTTTCCTCTTCTTTTTCCTCCTTCTCCTTTTCCTCCTCTTCCTCCCCAGGGCTTCTTGTCTGCTATGCAAGCACTCTACCACTGAGCCACATTCTCAACCTCTTTTTTATTTTGAGACAGGGTCTCACAAAGTTGTGCAGGCTACCTCTGGCTTCAAACTAGTGATCCTTCTGCCTCAGCCTCCCGAGTCTCTGGGATTATAGACATGTCCTACTGGGCCCAGTTGGAGGCTTTTCTTAAGGGAAGGATGGTTTTTTGTTTGTTTGTTCCTTTCTTTCTTTGGCAAGCCCTAAGATAGCTTCAGTAGAAAGTCTTTTAAAGTCCTTTGAGGCTGTCAGGGCACTTCTTATTTATTACAACAGATGTCCACAGCCTCATGCCTTCACTGGGATATCACTGCCTATCTTCAATGCTATCTCTGCAGATTCTATATTAGCATCTGATTGGCTCATATATCTATTCTTTGAAAACCATCCTAGAAGACTGTGCCAGTTAAGAGACCACAGCAGCTTGCATACAATAGGCATTTAGCAAGTGTTAGTTAGCCTTACACTGCCTTCCTCCACCACCCCTAGTCCCTTTCATCAGAAGGAAGTCGTAGAATCACATGACCTAGAGGCTTGAAGGGCATTATACAGTTACAAGTGACCATCACTATCTTCTTTGTATCCAGCCAAAGTAGTTTTCAGAGGAATTATAGATAAAACATTTAGGTGGAAATATTCAGTGGGCTGTTTGGAAAAAAGGACCCAAACTTTGAAAAGAACTTTAGGAATTGGAGATATAGATTGTGAAACCATTTGCTGAGAAATTTATTATGAAGCTGTGGAAGCGAATGAGTTTATGGAGATAATGTGACATTTAATGATGGAAGAAGGAATAGAATGCTGAAAAGAGAAAAATCAGTCAGTGAACTAAGGAAAAATGCATGTTAACTGGTAATTGAAGCTATAAGAAATGAGTTTCGAAAAAGACAATTGTGTTAGCAACTACAGAACATCAGTGGTAATGACTAACAAGATGTCACTGGTGATTGAGAAGCAGCTGGTTAATCTAGTCACTAGAATAGTTGCTGCAGAAACCAGCATGCAAAGTTAAGAAGTGAATTTTGGGTAAGGAGGTGGAGGTGATGCAAAAAGCCACTCTTTCAAGAGACCCGATGGTAGTAGGGGGAAGAGCTCAGTGTATCAAATGAGAAGCAGAGCCAGGAGCTTCCAGGCGTGCATATGCCGAGCCATGATGTACACGCTATGAGTGCATCAGATTGCAAAATATGTGTAGAACGTTTCTGTCCCTGTACGTGCGTTCCTTTGCGCTGACTCTGTAGACCCTCCCGTCAGGATATGGAGTCTGTTTCTCCCTTGAATTGGGTTTGGTCATATGACATACTTTAACTGCTGGGGTATCAGCACACCTGACTCAAGTAGAGGCTTTAAAATGCTTGCATGATGGGGCTCATGTTCTCTTCTCCACCATCTGCACAAGCTTACGCTTGTCTACTGGAGACTGAGAGATGATGTGGGGAGAGGCCTCAGTTCTTCCAGCTACGACCCCAGACATGTGTGTGAGTTGAGCCCCAGTTGAACCTGGCCAGACTAGGAAAATTGCCTAGTGAGCTACAGAACAGTGAGAAATAATAAATGTCTGTTACTGTAAGCCACTACATTTTGGAGTGGTTTGTTATACAGTGAAAGCTATGATACAATGAGATTCCTTCCTTTTGCATCTGTTCTCTGGATAAAATTAATTCTGAAATAATAGTATGGGACAAGTGTTGAGTAATGTCACCTTAGAAAACAAAGGACAATAAAACTTGCCAGTACCAATAATGTCTTATCCATCCCGTGGTCAGACTGTGAAAATCATAAGCATCCGGTATACAGCTGTGACTATAGGTAAGCACCAGTGTAAAAGATGTGTAAACACTAAGGAAATTCCCTGTCAAAGAGTCTGTGTAATTTATTATGATGCAAGCATAATGTCATTTGTAAGCCTTCTGTTATTATTTGCTGATAGAGAATTCTGTAAGAATATGAAGGCAGTTTTTTAAAAGTTTGGTGATTTGATTTCCATGGTGACTCATCTCCTATAAAGGTTACAGATGATGATCTCTTAGGAGCACAAAGGAAAAAGCAGAAAGAATAGAAAGTTGCATAGATGTGGGACCTGGGGCTGAGAGCAGAAGCCACCATGGTGGTGCTGGAAGGCAGGACACTTCCTACCTCCGGGTCCAGGAAAGATTGCAGTGGGCACACAAAGGAACCCCGTGTACTTAATCAGCCCCTGAGGGCATCTTGTCCCACTGCCCTGTAGTACAGCTGATGTTCACAGCAAGAATGAGGAGCCATCAAGAACACGTTAAATAATGTTCAACATATCCTGTTTAATGAGGCTGAAAAGGCTGGAGTTCATTTTATTACAATTTCCATGAAAATGGCTAAACATTCCAAAAGTTTGTTGCTTAAATATTCCAAGCTTCAGTTCCCTGGAAAACTTGCTTCTCTGTGACTCCTCGTTTTCTGACAACAAGTACTGGTGAAATATTAATTTAGACATTCATTTGGCATTATAATGGATCCTAAGAGGATAACATAATTATTTCCAGAGACAGAAAAGAAGTATTGTCCAGCAAATGGAGAGTAGCCTGTACTTTGTTCAAATTAGAAAATAAATGTTAATGTGACTTCATGGGTTTTTTTTTTTGTTGGTGGAAGTGTTTTTTTCTTTTTTCTTTTCCCTCCCTCCCTCCCTTCCTTCCTTCCTTCCATCCTTCCTTCTTTCCTTCCTTCCTTCCATTATTATTATTTTTTTTAACCTCTGTCAGCATTGTGTGGCCTCCAGTGTTGTTAGTTCACTACCCTGGGGCCAGATACTGTCATTATCCCGTTTGCCTCTCTACTCAGTGCTGGACTGGCCTTCTAGCTTCTTGTTCAGCCATTTCAGGTTTTAGGTTGGCCTCCATGCAGAGTACTTCTTTAGTGAGCCCACTTCTGGAACTCCTGGTCCTCCTGCATCCTTTTTGCTGTCCTTGGAACACAGCATAATTGTTGTCATCACATCTTATATTTTTAATTCATTGAGAATCAACATTGTTTCCATGTAGAACAAAATCAGTGGTTTGTCAGTCTTTTGTCCTCATCTAAAAGGTCTAATTTTGGGACACCCCAGACTACTACAGGCATCCATTACCCTGCTTTCTAGTCTAAGGATCTTAGAACTGAGAGAGAGACTTGTGAACTATGATATTCTTGGGGTTGGGAGTGTAGCTCAGTGGTAGAGCATTTGCCCAGCATGCACAAGACCCAGGGTTCAATCCACAGCACTTACAAGCAAGAAAGATAGACAGACAGACAGAAAAGGAGAGAGATTATTCTCTTGGTGCTTTTACTAAGTTTCAAAACTTTTGTATTAGTTGCCTAATATGTGACACTCAGCAAATACCACCAGCTCTCTGCTGTCTGAGATTTTTGCATAGAATGGAAATGTTTCTACGTGCAGTATTGTTTAAAAAAAAGAAAATCAGGGCCTTCGGTGTAAGAGTTGAGTCTTAGATCTGTCTCATGGTAACTATGTGATCTTTGACAATTTGCTTAATCTCTCAGAGCTTTGGTATATTTATCTCTATGAGGAAGTCATTGCAAGGGCTACATTAGGGTTAATGTCATTGCCCAGTTTAATTCATTGCAAAGGTTAATTTATGTATGTAAAGCACACAGTATGGTTCTTGGCAGATGGAAGATAATAAATATTGATCCTTTTCATTTTCTCCATCCTTCATAATTAATCTATGTCTAATTCAGGATATTGGTTTCTGGATACTGCTTGCTTTCAGCTAAGGCCATGTATTACAAAACTTCTCAATCATTTTTATAAACTCTCTCCTTCTCATCAAGTATGTAAGAGATAGGAGGGACTGGGTTAGGGAAAATTATAACTTGCTCTTTCATTTATTTGTTTGTTTGCTTATTATTTATTTTGCAGCACTGAGGGGCTGAACCAGGGCCTCCCACATACTTTGCAAGTGCTCTACCACTGCACTGCACCCCAAGCCCATTATTTAATTTTTTTTTTATTTTGAGTCAAGGTCTTGCTAAATTAGGCAGGCTGCCTCTGGCCTGGAATCTGCAATCCTCCTGCCTCTGCCTCCGGAGTCTCTTGGATTAGAGGCATGTGCCACCAGGCCCTGCCTAATTATTTATGAGCTGGTGTTTAAGAACACATCTCCCTAACTTCCTTTCTCTATCTCATGTTTCCAACTTGTCATATATTCTCCCTGTTTGAACATTCAAGAATTCAAGAATAGTAGAAGCACTTGATGTTGTTAGGTGTTGTTGAGTCGGGTCCGACTCATAGCAGCCCAGAAGCACTTGATAGGAAGACCATTTTCTCTCTCCCCCAATATTTGGAAGTTCAGGCTTCCAGAATGAGAATTTCTTTCCCTCTTAAGTAAATTGTAAATGTTATTTATGTCTTTCTTATAATCCTCTCCTTCATTTTTTTTTCAAGGGCTATGGTCTGAATGTTTGTGTTCTCCTAAACTTCATGTTGAAATGCTAACCCCTAAAGTGATGGTATTAGGAGATGGGGCCTTGGTGGGAATGATTTGGTTATAACTTATATGGGATCCTTCATGAATGGCACTAGTGCCTTCATTAAAATAGGCCTGAGGGAAGTTTTTCTTTCAACCTTTCCACCATGCAAGGACACAGCTAGAAGGTGCGGTCTGTGAACCAGGTAATAGGCTCTCACCAGACACTGAATCTGTTAGTTCCTTCATCTTAGACTTCCCAGTCTCCAAAACTGTGACAAATAAACTTCTGCCAGTTTATGTTATTTTGCTATGGCAGCCTGAACAGAGTGAGACACTAAGGGATGCGAAGAGACTGATCCAACTGGTGACATCAGGAACTTAGGGAGCAGCTTCAGCAGCTCTGGCTTTCTTTGGAGCTGCCTGCCTGCAGGCCAAGGGTCCTCTCCTCCAGCCTCCACGTGGCGTCCCATGTGGAGTGGGCAGTGCACAATGAGAAGCAGACCCCTACCTCCATTCAGCTGCCTGGCATGTGTGCTTTGCAGACCCAGTGTGCCCCTTCTAGCAGTTCCCATGATACAGACTTGAAGCAAGGAATAGAAAGCTTGATTTGAACCACAGTCTTATTGTCTCCTCCACCATTTTCAGCAAGAAAACCAAGGTTGGACCCTAATGGATGGATGCATATATATATATATATATATATATATATATATATATATTTTTTTTTTTTTTTTTTTTTTTTTTTTTTTTTTTTTTTTTTTTTTTTTTTTTTTTTTTTTTTGGTAGTACTTGGGCTCTACCCTGGACAGTAATCAAGCTAGACAAGTACTCTGCCACTGAGCTGCACCCCAGCCCTTTTTCTACTTTTTTATTTTGTGACAGCATCTTGCTTAGTTGTGCAGGATACCTCTGGCCTTGAACTTCTGATCCTCTTGCCTCAGCCTCCCAAGTTGCTGGGATTGTAGGCACGCACCACAGTGTCCAACATTTGTGACTGCTTCTCATTCAGTACTTCAGAGAGTTCAATAGCAGCCTGCTAGTGCAAACAGGATTAAGCCTGCCCTCATCTCTTCTATCCCTTCTCACTAGTGCATATTATCACTATAGGCATATCATCTGAGGAGAACTTCAGATTATGAAGTACCTGTCACCCAACCTCTGTCATTTAACAGATAAGGAAAATGAGGCTTGGAGAGACAGTCTCACTCAAATTCACATAAGGAGTCAATGCCAGAGCCAGAGATTGGAACAAACACTCATGTCCTGACTCCTACTCCAGAATTCCTGTTGGCCTGCTACATTGCCTCATCTTAGCTAAGTATAATTCAAAGCAGATCTCTCTGGTAGAAAAATTCTTCACACCTTCTCGTTAGGTTCTACTCTCCTAGGTTTCCATTCTGTGTTTAATCAGGATCTAATTGCTTCTAGTAGTTGGTCCTCTTATCCCACCAGAATAGGAAGACTGCATGCACCACACATCTAGGTATCCCCAGTAGCTCTCCAGGCCCCAGGAGAGCTGAAGAGTCACAAGGTACAATTCCTTATGTTTACATCCACGCCACCTAGTTCAAGTAAGGCTGTGCCCGTTTTGGGTAAGGCACGTAGGGTCAGTTCCAGTGTTCCAGGAACTTTGTAATATCAGGGCCTTTTCCAGGCCTCACCTCTGCAGAGTTGTCTTCTTTTTCTTTTCCCCTAGGGCTGGAGATCAAATTCAGGGCCTCATACATGCTAGGCAATTGCTGTGCCACTGAGCCACACCCCAACCTCTTTTTTTAATTTTTATTTTTTGATACAATGTCTTGGTAAATTGCACAAGGTGCCTCTGACCTGGAACTCACGATCTCCCTTCCTCAGGCTCTGAGTCACTAGGATTACAGGTGTGCACCATGGCACCCAGCTAAGCTGCTAAGTTTTGAAGTGGTTGGTAACTACAATCATGTGTCACATAATGGTGGGGACACATCCTGAGAAATGCATCTTTAGGGAATTTTGTCTCTGTGAGATTATCATATGGCATATTTTCATAAACAGGGATGGATCGGCCTACTTTATGCCTAGTCTATATGGTATGCACATACACATACATAAGCACACACAGGCACACAATCATAGAAAAGAAAGAAAGAAAAGAAAGAGAAAAAAGAAAGGAAGGAAAGAAAGAAAGAAAATCAAGAGAAACAGTAAATACAAAATTTTGAAACTGTTGCTGGCATAATGTGGCATACTGTTTTACAGTACTTTCTTTTAATAAATAGAAGTACACTCTAAAATAGTGACAGAAGTATAGTACAATAAATACATAAACCAGTAACAGTTGTTATTAAGTATTACTGTACATAATTGTTCATGTTGTACTTTTCCTCCATGTATCTATCAGCTTGTCATGCTATGGGGGCTTCCATGTTGCTGTGATGCTGAAAGTTATGCTGCCCATATATCAGATGCCAGCAGGGCTACCCATGGTGGACAGGTTTCAGCTGAGTTTCCAGACCAAAGCATACTAGGGAAAAGGACCTGGAAGCCCACTCCCGAAACAATTAGCCATTGAAAACCCTGTGAATAACAGAGAGAAGTATTGTCAAATATAGTGCCAGAAAATGATCCACCCCCAGGCTGGAAGGCATTCAAGAATAGATTGAGGAAGAGTTGTCTCCTAAAGTAGAGTTGGCCTTAATGACAGGAATGGAATAAAGCTCCTTGGATCTCCTTTTGCTGATGTGGCATGATTCAAAGTGACCAGAAACACAGTGTCTGCAACAATGGCTCAAACATAAAAAGATTGTGTGCATGGCACAGTACTGAGTGATGTTTCGTTCTGTTGAACATAGAGTCACTATGATGCAGGTCCCGCTCGATGGCATCTAACAGCAACTGTACTTTCCTATGACAAATAGCCCAGTGAGCTTGCTCACACCAGCATCGTCTCAAACATACAAGTAGTGTTGTGCTATGACATCACCATGACTACAACTCAGTAGCTAATGGGAATTTTTGGCTCTATTTTAATCTTGTGGAACCACTGTTGTATATGTGGTCCAT
Source organism: Pedetes capensis (assembly GCA_007922755.1). Classification (NCBI taxonomy): domain Eukaryota; kingdom Metazoa; phylum Chordata; class Mammalia; order Rodentia; family Pedetidae; genus Pedetes; species Pedetes capensis. Next base: position 81,381 of record VMDO01005497.1, on the reverse strand, counting down.
CATTGACTGAGATGTTATATGACCCGTAACTGTACAATAAACACAATGTACCAGTCACAGATTCATCAGTAGCCTCCAGCTCAGTGAGAAACAAGTCTAGCCCAGTACTTTGTAGGAGAAACCACAAGAATCCAGAAGACAACCCTTGGATCTGAGGCCTCTGTCTCTTCCTCTCACATGCCTGTGCATGGACTTGGGAAGGCACGGCCTGAGAGAAAGAAGTTGGAAAGCCTGGTGTGGTAGGCAGAATAAGGTACCCTCTCCCAAAGTCCACATCCCTACAACCTGTGAAAAATCATCTTACGTGGAAAAGGACAATAAAAACTGCAGATGAAACTAGGTTGCTACTCATCCAACTTTAAAGTAGGGAGATTTTCCTGGATTATGTGGGAAGGCTTGATGTCACCATTAGCACCCTTAAACGTGGTACAGTCAGGTCAGAGTCTCCACCAGCAGGCGCAGGCATGGATGGCGGAGGGAAGAACTATGAGCCCAGGAACATGAGCTGCCTCGAAGCTGGAGGATGCAAAGAAAGTGATTGTCCCTTGGAGCATCTGGTTATCCTGTGGCACCTTGATTTGAGCCCCAAAAGACCTATTTCAGACTCCTGAACTATCAAACTATAAGATAATCAACTTTTTTTTACGCTGTTAAATTTGTGAATTTCTTTTACTATAACAACAGAAAACTAATATGGGTGAATAGTAAGTTATTAAATAATTCAAAATAAGACTACCTTAAACTGGAAGAGACCAAGATGGCTTTAACTAGCAATTTTACGATCATCCTCCCGCCCCATACCACTCAGTGTGGGAAAGACTGGAGAAATAAAGTTAGATCTTTTGTGGAAAATAAAAAAGCTCCTTTTTAGGTTTCACACTCCTGTACCATGAGTTGAATTTGGAATCTTGTTGCCCCTTTGCTCTGAGACCTAATTTTCTGTTAAAATGAACTTCCCTTGGAAGAGTGACCCATTAAGCTTTTCAGAATGAGATTATCTGACTGCTTCTGAAAACAGGGTTGGAGAGAGGGGAGAAGGAAGAGGGGAAGAAACAGAGTCAGATGTAGAATACCTGGATTCCTGGGAGGGGAGGCATAAAGAGGCCAGAGTCCCAAGTCCAAGCACATGGCAGATGCCATACTGATGCTACAGAACTTCTTGGTGCCACTGGACATCTCTCTCCACGCGCAGCCTCAGAGAGGCTGTAAACTCTATACCGTGCAGCACCACATGCTGCAGGATTTCATTATGCCCAACAGTGAGACCAAGGACTTCGCATTACTTATGGGACCTTTGCATTTTCATTGCTCCTTTCCACTGTGTTTTAGATACTTGTGGTTTCAGCTCTGTAATTGGAATCTCACATTCTATCATTGGCCCCTAAACTCCAAAGTAAAGGCTTTGTGAATCAAAAGTCAGACTATTTTCAAAGTTAAAAGTAAATGTTCTGTCATTATTATTACCAATAATTCTCTGTGATCAGAAGGATCCAGTATGAGGTTAGAAACAACACTGAGTACATGTAATCATGAAATGCTTCACAGTAATCCTGCACAGTTATTGTAATGATTTCCAGGGACTCTTCGTTCCTGTTGTTAGGTGCAGTGAAGTTAGGTCAAACCCATAGCAACTCTACATACAACAGAACAAAACACTCCCTGATTCTGTGCTAGGCACGTGATCTTTTTTATGTTTAAGCCCATTGTTGCAGACACTGTGTCCATCTATCTAATTGAAGGTCTTCCTTTTTTTGTTGTTGTTGACCTGTCACTCTCCCAAACATGATGTCCTCCAGCGATTGGTCCCTTCTGACAACATGTCCAAAATATGTAAGACACAGTCTAGCCATCCTTGCTTCCTAGGAGCACTGGGTTGTACTTCTAGGACAGATCTGTTGGTTCTTTTGGTAGTCCGTGGTATATTTAATATTTGTCTCCATTACCATAATTCAAAAGCATCTTTTCCTATCTCTCTTTTTCAGTGTCCAGCTTTCATAAATGTACTGAAAATATCAAGGCATGAGCCAGGTGCACCTTCGTCTTCAATGTGACATCTTTACTTTTCAACACTTTGAAGAGGTCATTTGCAACAGCTTTTCTCAATGCAATGCCTCTTTTGATTTCTTGACTGCTGCTTTCATGGGTGTTGATTATAGAGCCAAGCAAAGCAAAATCTTGGACAACCTCAATCTTTTCTCCATTTATCATGAAGTTGCTTACTGACCCAGTTGTTTTTTGTTTTGTTGATGTTGAGGTGCAATCCATACTGAACAGTGTGTTCTTTGATCTTCATAGTAAATGTTTTAAGTTTTCTTCACTTTTCAGCAGAAGGAGTTGTGTCATCTGCATAACGGAGATTGTTAATGAGTCTTCCTCCAATCATGATGCTGCATTCTTCTTCATGAAGTCCAGCTCTCAGATTATTTGCTCAGCATAGTGATTAAAGAGGTATGATGAAAGGATATAGCCCTGACACTTTCTTGGCTTTAAACCAGGCAATGTTTCCTTGTTCTGTCCGAACGACTGCCCTTAGTCCATGTATAGATTCCTCATGAGTACAATTAAGAGCTCTGGTATTCCCATCACAGTGTTATCCATAATTTGTTGTGATCCATACAGTCAAATGCCTTTGCATAGTCAATAGAACATAGATAGACATCCTTCTGGTATCCTCTGCTTTGCCATACTGTGGGGTCTTGCATCTTGCTGTGGTGCTGAATTCACATGTTCATGCAGTATTTCAGATACCAGGAGGGTCACCTATGGTGGACAGGTTTCACCTGAGCTTCCAGACTAAGACAGACTAGGGAGAAAGTGGTGGTTAACCCATTCCCCAAACAATTAGCCATTGAAAACCCTATTTTGAGCCTGGCGTGATGGTGCATGCCTGTAATCCCAGCGGCTCAGGAAGTGGGAGGTGGAGATAGGAGGATCACAAGTTCAAGACCAGAGGCAGTCTGTGTAACTTAGCCAGACCCTGTCTCAAAAAATGTAAAAAAAAAAAAATGAGCTGGGGTGCAGCTCAGTGGTCCAGCACTTGCAAAGCATGCAAATGCAAGGCCCTGGGTTCAACACCCCAGTATCAAAAAAAAAAAAAAAATCTCAAAAACCTATTTCATTCTTCAGGCATTCAAATACCTGGGCTACAGTTACATAGGTACTTTGAATGCTCTTGAGTTCAACCCTAGTGAAGCAATCACTCTCATTTATAAGGAGTGAGGGTATAAGACAGAGTGGGAGGGGCAAACGAGATTCCAAGGATTGCCAAAGCCACTGGAAAGCAGGCTTAGCATATGGGCTCAGGCCTTACACTAAAGAAATGGCTGAAAGTCACACTAGTACCCTGTGACTCTGGGGGGTTACTTAAGCCTTTTTGTCTCTCTGCCTATTAAAAATAAATAAAAAATAGAAAGGCATGAGTGGTAATAGTGCTGCCTCAAAGGGTGGATGACTCAATAAGTCAATTCATAAAAAGTGGCTTAGTTCGAGGTAGAAAGCAAATGCCTGCAGATATTAGTCATTTTTATACAGAACCCAAAAGTTGGGAAGTCAATGGGTTCACCAGACCACACATACTTCTCTCACTTATGGTCCGTTTTTACTACACGTCAAGATAAGCGTTTAGCTCACTGATTCCCTTCTCACATGAGCTTGGTGTCCGGTGCCTTGCATACCTGGAGTCTCTGGAAACATCTGAGAAGATGAATGTAATTTCCAGGCTCCCTTATCAGGCCTCCATTCTGTTTCCCAACTTCTGCCTTCCCCCACATGGTTCCAATACCAAAATATTCAGTCCATCTGTCCCAGAGGGTTTGGACTTTCTCTCATTTGTGCTTCTTGAAATAATATGCTCCTAAGGCACAGACTGTTCCTTCATCACTAAAAAAGGTCAAGCATTTATTAGTCTGTGTATAAACATGACAACAAAGGAGCCCTTGTAAAAATGGAATGTTCAGCTTGGATAGAACACAGAGTAGTTCCTCTTGAATCTGGCAAATTCCCTTGGATCTCATATCCTTTAAACACACCATGTTAATGTCACTGTTTCTTTCTGGCATTCTCTAGCCTTACTTATAAATCTCCAGGAACCCTTTGAGGTGCAAGTTTATTCATTTATAAAGCTCATAAGCACAATTTCTTTATCAATTCAAACACATTAACAGGTTGTTCAGATAAACCAATGCTGACACTGTAGATAAAAGGTGAACACTCCTGTATACCACACAACCAGTTATCACCAAAATGAAAAATGACTTTCCTTTGCCCACGAGCAGCCATGTCACACAGATGTGATTTCCGGTGTTTGGGGCAGCAAACCCTGGCCTGATTTTTTTTCCTCCTCCTTGCTCTCCAGTGACAGTGATCCAAAGAGAACTCCACCACCAGTGTTTCCATGTCTACAGCAGCAGTCCCCCGCCATGCACGTTAGGTGCTCCCTTCTCTCACCCTGATCCTTTTAGACATTGTAAGTCATCTTTCTTTGGAAAGCAGGCTCTGATTCAGTGGTGTGCAAAGTCTACGTTTAAAAATGTTTTCAAACTTCCACACTGTCTGTCTATAAACTGTTGTTGGTGCTGTCTTTTAAAGAATATTCTCTTCTTTCCTTATCCAAGGACTGAAGAAGAGCCAGAATCCATAATGAGGTATTTTCTAAGCACTCTTGGCTAACACCCTTTGTACAGACAGGTGACTGTGCTCCTGTGTTGCTTAAGGCTAGCAGAGTGAAATCAGGCACTACAGATTGGGGAGCCCAGATTTTTCCTCATGAGACTTACACATATGTAAGACCTGTTAAAACCAGTTTTATCTATCATATTCCCACTCTAGCGAAGATTGTCTTAGTATGAGAACACTGTACATGAAAATAGGGTAAGGGTTGCTCATACTTGTGATCCTTCTGCCTCAGGCTCCTGACTGCTGGGATTATAGGCATGTGCCATGGCACTGGGCTGGGTTGTTGGTTTTCTTGTTCTTGCTCTTATTCTTCTCTCTTCATCCTCTTTTTCTTCCTCTTCCCCTTCCCATTCTCCTCCCACCTTCTCCTCCTCCTCCTCTTCTTATTAACCTGACTTGTTTTTTTTTGTGCAGAGCTGACCAGAAAAGCACCGTGGCTTGGGAAAGGGTCCACAACATATTGGCTCACTAAATACCTACTTTATTGCTATGAATTTCTTTGGAATATGGCAGGAAGTCACATGGTCGTACATTTTTTAACTTGATGTCAACTTGTATTAGTTTGTAAATATACAAGTGCATATCCACCCGGAAATTTAGCAGCCTACCCTTTTCACAGGAAGTACAAAGTATGTCTCATAGAAGTGAATGAAACAAACATCTGCTTTCAGGCCTGGCCCCAACTTACTTTGCTAGTTTCTTCTGTTTCCATACTTCTCGCTTCTCCCGATACACGTGTGTACACACACATACTGCTATGAACATACTATATTGTTCTTTTCCCCCTGAGTTTAGAACAATCTTCCAGTTCCAATTAGAGGAATGAATGAATGAAATAAATTGTGCAATCCCACCCTCTGCTTGCTCGCATACATTTCCTGCTTTTTGGAACAGCCCCCTTCTTACCACCTGGTTTTTATTGAGGAAGTTTTTATTCATCTTTTGAAGGTACTGCTTCTTCAGGTCCTCGCTCAGCATTACTCTCTCCTTCCTCCTTATGCTTCCAGAATTTTCCTTCTTCAATATCACTGTTGCTCTGCTTTTTTTTTTTTTCTTTTTAAAATTTGTATTCTTGTCTTTCTCTGTCCTTACAGAGAAAGTTCCTTCATGGTAGGAAATGCCTTTTTAATTTCTGTGCCACCCAGGTCTTGCATGATGGACACTATGAGGTAAGCACTGAAATGTTTAATGTCTTGGTTTACTGTTTATTGGGCTCTGGAAGGATGATTTTCAAATTTCAGAGATGGGTCACAGATGCAGAATGTCCACCAACCAAGATACAGGATGCACAGCAGCAGTTCACAGTGAGTGTGGGCACCCTGGCGTAGACATCTAGTAGTTACTAAACTCTATAGATGTGGAATGAGGGAGAAATTAAGACTAGATAAAGTTGGGAATTACCAGTGTAGACAAGAGAATTAAAACCACAAGATTGAGTGAGAACAATAAAGATGGGGCACAGAGCGAGGATTGAGGAAAGTCAACACTGAAGGGGTGGAGGATGGATGAGTTCCAGCAGTGGACCCTGAGAAAGAATGGCCTGAGAAATAGGTGGAGAACCAGAAGAGAGTGAGTCAGAGAAGTGAAAGGAGGAGTCAACCTCAAGAATTATGGAGTTAGGTAACTAGGACCAAACACAACAGCAACTGGGAAACTAGATAAAGGTACAAGGTCAGTACAGGATATTCAAAGGAAATAAGTGTTACTTTTCTTCAAAAGATTCTTGTTTTCAAGGATGAAATAAGTAGTTGATAATAAAACCTAAGGGAGCTAGGCTACAGCTGTACAACCCTGATGTCCGATCCCATCAGATCTCAAAAGCTAAGTAGGATAGAACCTGGTTAGTCTTGGATGAGAGACCGCCTAGGAATACTGGGTGCTGTAGGGTTGGGAGAAGGACCTGGAAGCTCATTCCCAAAAGAATCATCCATGGAAAACCCTATGAATAGCAGAGAACTGAGAGGCCCAGGCTGACCAAGAGCCCGGAGTCAGCCCGAATGACCCCCTTATCTTAGGATTCTGTCTTACAGGCGCTGCTCCACGAATTCCTTTAAAAAATCAGTAGATTAGAATGCTCTGGGCCAGAACAAAGGGCTGTAGATATGGACAGTAACTTCCGAGAACTTCCAGACCTCAAGATAACACAAATAGCATACTTTAGCAACTCAAAACCTCGCCTTATCTGACTTTCACTATCTCTACCCCCTCTTCCCTGCTTGTAATACACAATAAAAACCTTTACCCTGCAAGGAGTCAGGGTCCCAACACTGAACCGCTGTGCTGGTGAGGTGTGGTACCCTCGAGCTTGAGCTTTAATAAAGGCTCTTTGTTATTGCATGTGACTTTGGACTCCCTGGTAGTCTTTGGGGAACTCGAACATTGGGCACAAGAACCACTGACATAGTGCCAGCATGGCACAGTGTCAGGGAGTGTTTTGTTCTGTTGTACATAGGGTCTTTATGAGTTGATTCCCTACTCAGTGGCACCTAACAAGAACCACAAGGGGACTAGGAGCTATAGGAACCAAACTCCAGTAAGAGAATTATAAACCTCATCAAATCTCAGCAGGAAAACTGTATTTCGTTTTAAGTTTCCTTGTTCCTCTCTACAAAAGGGATTGCAAGAATATGACTGAAACTTTTGTCCACAGTCTAGAATACTTTAGAGTAATTGAAGAACTCCAAATCGTATGTCCTCCATACTTGATATGGGAGAAGGACCTGGCAATCCACTCCCAAGGCAATCCCAAAACAGTCAGCCATTGAAAACCCTATGAGGGTCACTATGAGTCGGATACCGACTCGACGGCACCTAACAACAACAACAACAACCATACTTGATGAGGTTTGTCTTGTGAGGTTACTATGAAAGAATTCTCAAGGAAAACTTAGATGGCATGAAGAAAACCAGCTGTGTGCAGTGGCTCATGCCTGTAATCTCAATAACTTGGGAAATGGAGCCAGGAGGATTGTGAGATCAAAGCCAAAGATAGCCTATGTAATTTAGCAAGACCTTGACTCAAAATAAAAAAAAAATAAAAATGCGATGTGAGTGCAGCCCAGTGCTAGAGTATGCGTGAAGCCCTAGGTTCAACCCCAAAGTATCACAAAAGAGAGAGAAACTAAAGAAAGAAAGGAGAAAAGAAAGAGGAAGAGGGAGGAAGAGGGAGAGAGAGGAGAGGGGAAAGGAAAGAAGGAAGGAAAGAAGGAAGGAAGGAAGGAAGGAAGGAAGGAAGGGAGGGAGGGAGGGAGGAAATGATCCCTCACTGGGCCTCCAGGAGTAACAGAAGAGAAGCATTCAAAAGCAAAAGATCCCTTGAGATAAGAGTTCTGGTACATTGCTACCATAAAAATGATTATCATGATTCAATTTGCTTTTATTTGTATTTGTCTTATTTATATTAAAATAAAAGAGGCTTTCTCTCTGAAACAAGCAAATTAATACCAACACAAAAACAATTGTATATATTTACTTTTATTTTTGGAGAGAAGAGGCAACCCATCTAACTACTCTTCATCTGTCTACTCATTTACCCATGTATCCATCTCTCTGTCTACCCAGATCACTTTTTGTTCATTTGGTTTTTTTGTTGTTTTTTAGTACTAGGGGGTTGAACCAGGTCCTTGTGCATGCTAGGCAAGTACTTTGCCACTGAGCTGGGGGCACCCTCTATTTTTTTTATTTTGAGACAAGAACAGGATGCCACTAAGTTACCTGTGCTGCCTCTGGTCTGGAACTCAGGATCCTCCTGCCTCAACCTCCCGCAGCACTGGGATTACAGATGTGCACCTGATTTCCAAATAATATTTTAAGGCCCTTGGGCTTTGGTTATTTCTCAAGGCCCCTGGTCTACAAAGATGAATGAAATCAGATCAACATAGTCATTATCCAGTATATAGGAATTTTAAAATTAGGCCATGGATGAGGATATTTACCAAAACATTTAAAACAAAACCTGAAGGTATGCTTTAGGAAGCATCTCTGCTGTTCTTTGGTATACTAATGTTCCCTGACATTATTGCTATCACTGAGAAATGTCAAAGGGGAGAGTGATATTTTTGGAGCTGATTTTTTTTTCACTCTGTAGCAAAAATAGATTACAAACATGCACATATGTCACAGAAAGAACTTAGGCTAATATTTCTATACAGGGACAAGCAGTAGCATATTTTTAAAGTTCACAGTTACATTTCTGTTGTTGGTTATAATCATCTGTTAGTTTGAACTCCTAATTTTATAATGGCTATCAAAATCTATTAGTATAGGGCTCGGGGTGCAGCTCAGTGGTAGAGTGCTTGAAAAACATGCATAAGGTCCTGGGTTCAACCCCTACTACTGAAACTAAAATCTATTGGTATAATGTAAATTTCATTTCTGTTGTCAATTATAATCATCTGTTAGTTTGAACTCCTAATTTTATAATGGCTATCAAAACCTACTGGTATAGGGCTAGGGGTGCAGCTCAGTGGTAGAGTGCTTTCAAAAGCATGCACAGGGTCCTGGGTTCAACACCCTAGTACTGAAAAAGAATTCTATTGGTATGATGTAAATTTCATAAGTGTATGAGAATTTTGCAGTCAAAAAGTTCAGGAAACTGAGTAATTCAAAGTTTTTGTGAAACCATCTTCATAAAAGCATAGAGATAACCTAAACAAATGATCCCTAATAACAATAACCAAAGCTATAATCAAATTCAAATTCATGAATATTTTATTTATTTATTTATTTTTGCAGAAAAAAATAATGTATTTAGAGCAAAGATAAATGAATATTTTATTTTGAGGTAGTTATTTTCTACTCAAAACATTAATCTGAGGCAGTATTTCTTCTTAATATGCTCTAAGCATATACTGCTGGGATTTAGCTCATTTGGTAGAGCGCCACTCTGTGGTCTCTGAGGTCCCAAGTTCGATTCCCAGCACCACAAAAATGGGAGAGGGACATGGCAACCCACTCCCAAGGCAATCCTGAAACAATTTGCCATTGAAATCCCTATGAGGGTCGCTATGAGTCGGAAACGACTCAATGGCACCTAACAATAACAATAACAAGCATATACTTGGGAGGAAGACACTGATAACTAAAGCAAAGTACAAATGAGTGAAAGTTGTCCATGTATTATGGTTTGGATCTTAACATGTCTTCCAAAGGCCATGTGTTAAAGGCTTCTCACTGGGAAATGGTGGAACCTTCAAGAGGCGGGGCCTGCAGAAAGGAAGTTAGGTAATTGGAGGCATGAATTTGAAGGGAGTTTGGGACCCTGACCCCTTCCTTTCTTTCTTTTTGCTTCCTGGCTACCATGAGGTAGACAGACCTCCTCTGCCTTGTGCTTCCACCAAGATGTTTTGTGTTACCACAGGCCCAAAAGCAATGGGGCTCAGTGACCATGGGCTGAAACCATGACCCAAAATAAATCTTTCTTCTTTTAAAGTTGATTTTCTCAGGTGTTTTGTCACAGCAATGGAAAATTAACTAACACACCACACCATCATGCTAGTCTAACATGGGTCTCCTTGCTCCTCTTGGGAGGGTTTTTGGTATTCCCAGTGTTGGAGGAGGCAAGAGGTTAACTCAATTGTTGCTCAGAGAGCTGAAGGGCATCATTCCTTTCATGGGGTAGCTGGAGAAAGCTAAGGTTTCTCTAACCTTGGAGGGGACACCCTTCATTAGAAGCCCCTTGCTTGTTGTGTTGGCAATTGGAATGTCATATCAAACACCATCCTGTGTCTTATTTAGTTGAAGGAGGTGGTTGGGAGCAGTGTTAAACAGCAGGGACAAGGGCTACCTGAGCTCTTAGTATTCATCAGATGTTGGCAGCTTGGTGAGTAAAGACCAGTTCTACTGGGGCACCCCAGGCACAAGCTTCAATTTCCTCCTCCAGTATGGGTTAGTCAGCTCTGTCACTGCAACAAATGATCCTAAAGATCTTGGTCATGATCACAAAGACATATTCTGGATATGGAATAAAGACGTGTGCATCATGTCTGCCTGATGCCTCCTTCACTCCGCATCTAGGTCGAAAGGGCGGTCCATTTTAGGACAAGCTTGGGCTCAGAGGAGGCACAGCCCAGGTCACCCACATACCACTGGTCCTTGTACTCCGTGCTGACCCTGATGTCAAAGAGGCAGGGGGTGTGGGCTCCTACCCAGGAACCACCACACTTTGCGCGGTCCTCTATCCGAAGGGAAAGGAAACACCGTTGGCCTCACCATGTGCTTTGCTGCAGCCCCCACCCCCTCCTCCACCCCACCTCAGGGAGGGTGCTCGGAGACTCCTCCAGAGGGCGGCTGAGCACAAGAAAGGAGGCTGTAGCGGCCGTGGACTCCTACTGCACCTGTTCAGTTCTCATCAGCCTCTGGGTGCAGGGGGCCAGGTGGGGTGGGAAGGACTGAAGATGAGCAGAGAGACAAATAAGGGAGCTGGGAGCGCTCTCATTAACCAAAGGGGCCACTCTGCTAACACCAGAGCCTGGGACGAGAAGCAGAGGGACCTTTAGGTATAGGCTGAGGGGCCATGCCTGAGAGTGTGACTAAGCACAGCCCTCAAAGCCGTCATCTTCAGCAATTACTATTTGCTGAGCTTCCCCTGAGATTCTGGCCTTATACGGGGACCTACAGTCTCCCCTGGCCTGGAAGGCTCTGACTGACTTGCACATTAAAAAGCACACAGACTAGTCGGGCACCGTGGTGCACGCCTGTAATACCAGCAACTTGGGAGGCTGAGGCAGGAAGATCCCAAGTTCAGGGCCAGCGGAAGCCTGTGCAACTTAGACCTTGTTCAAGATTGAAAAGTTAAAAATGGGCTGAGGGTGCAGCTCAGTGGTAGAGAATTTGCAAAATATGTGCAAGGCCCTGGGTTCAACACCTGGCCACACAGACTGAGGAACACCACCTTTATTGTGCCTTCCCAGGCACTTGGGAGACACCTCTTCTTCATTCATGTGTGGGATTGCAATTAAACACAGTAAACAAATGAAACTTCGTACATTGTAATTTCCCTCCCTCCCCCTCATTTTATTTGCAATCTGGATTTATGGCTCAAGAATTGCCTCCTCTAAGCATCATCCCCTATCAACCAGGGAGATAAAAGCCCTAAAGGGAAGGGAACTCCTTTAGTGCTCTTTGCCAGTTGTGGAGCCGCCACGTTTACAAGGGGAGCTGACATCTGTTGACTGAGCCAAGCCTGTCCTGCACCCGCGCTGGGCTCATGCTTAGAATGCAAACTGCAGCTATCAGAGGCAGAGCTGGGTTTAATAACTACTTGAGCCCAGAGCAAATCTACTTGGGCACTAGAAGAGAAATTGTGTGGTGTTAAAGCAGATGTATGTTCTTAACGTTGTTGGCTTGTAAAGCAATAAAGTGTGGGTTTTTCCCCCCTTAGCCTATCATAACTGTTACAGTAAATAGTGTAACTTAACACAGGGCAATTCTATCGCAATTCCGTGTAATATTCTGTCCATATAACACGATGAAACTTAAATTAGCAGTGCGTATGAAGGCATTTCATTTTCTCACGTACGTACAATATTAGCAGCAAACAACATATGTCTCCACCATTATAAACAAAGGTGTCATGTTTGCAAAACAGATCCTATATGTAGAATGTCTATAAATGAGATGAAATATGGGGCTATTTTGTTGGTTGAAACGATGTGAAATGTTTTCAACTGCATGATCTTTATAAGGAACATTTTCTCCTTCTCTGTGAGTACAAGTCAGAATTGTCTTCCCATCACTTTTCTCCAAAATGAGTTCCTAACTCAACTCCTCTTCTTTGACCTTGGGGACATCAATGCGTCCACGCCTCTGTTTCTTCACCTGTGAAATAGGGGTGCTGGGATGGGTCAGGGTTTCCCTAGGTGTATTTTGGGAAACACTATTTCTGAGGAAATTAATGGAATAATCTCCTTTAAAAGGGCTCATCATGGTCAAACAAGTTTAGGGATTGTGACATTAAACAAAATTAAACATATATCCTTCCTCAGATATTTGTTGTTGTTGGGTGCCAGAAATGTAGCATGCTAATAATATCCATTATGATTCAACAAGAGAGAGAGAGCATACATTGGTCCCCTAATTCATTTCCATAAGATGTTTTCCTGTGGAACATGAACCACTCTAAACATTAGAATGTAAAATCCGTTCATCTTATGACATCTGTGGTTCGATTGCCTGTTTATTCTGCTTATCTTTCCAACTTATCCCACCTATTTCAGGAAAAGACCTAGGTGGACTTTTGAATTCATTCAGAGAGTAGAAATCAATTTGTTCTTCATTCTTTTCTTTCTTTATTCTTTTTAACCCCTGCCTTTTTCTTTTTTTAGTTTCAAGCTCTCAGAGAAGCAGGAAGAAGAATACAATAAACATACAGCCTCCACTTAAATTCAACCATTGTTAAAATTTTGCACCAATTACTTTCTGTCTTTCTCTCCTCTCTATGCATTTGTGTATGTTATACACATATTATATATACTACTTGCATAATTTTATTGCTGAATCATGTGAAAATAAATTGTAGACATCAGACCCTTTATTACTAAATGTACCTAAGAAGAGAATATTCTCCTACAAAGCTTCAGAACCACTACTACACCTGACACATTTAACATTTAATACCATCTAATATATGTTCTGTATTTAAATTTCCCTAATTGACCCCAAAACATCCTTTACACATTTTTAAATTTTAAATATTTTATTTAACCTTATTGTTTGTTGTTAAGGGCCATTGTGTCAGGGTCTACTCCTAGTGATCCTCATAGAGTTTTCAATTGGCTGGTTGTTTCGGGATTGCTTCGGGAGTGGATTGCCACATCCTTCTCCCATTTTTGTAGTGCTGGGGATTGAACCTGGGACCTGAGGAAGTAGGGAGCAGCACTCTCCCAACTGAGCTAAACCCCAGCCCTTATTTAACCTAGTATATTCAAAATGGGGCTGGGATTTAGCTCAGTCAGTCGGTAGAGCACCTGCTCTGCAGTCTCTGAGGTCCTGAGTTAGATCCCCAGCACCACAAAAATGGGAGAAATATGTGGCAATCCACTCCCCAGGCAATCCTGAAACAATCAGCCATTGAAAACCCTATAAGGGTCACTATAAATCGGATGTGACTTGATGGCACCTAACAACAACACATATTCAAAATATTATAATTCCACATGTGATCATTATAAAAGCTCTTAGTATTTTTTGAATTTATATTCTTTCTGAAATAAATTATATAGTGTATTTGAGATTTATGACCTGATGTTTTAAGATGCCTATAGATAGTAAAATGGAGGTGAAATGGGAGAGAGATCTTCCAACTGTCTCAAAAGATCAAAGTCCGTGGGGCAAGATGGAGAGCCCAGAAGTACTTCCCTGGCTGGGCACAAACACAGGCCCCACATAGGTAGCATCCTCACCTCTCCAGCAGGATCCAAATGGCAGATAGCAAATGATCATTAAATGGATGATGGAACACAGCTGGGAGGCTGCTCTCAGTGGAAGGATAAAGGACACTTAGTTGGTGAGAAAGAGCAGACTGACTCATCTTGGTCAGATTTTCCAGTGGAAGTCATGTTCTAAGCTTTATGCAAGGGTGACATTTTGCACTGTCGCCAGCCTGGTTGCCGTGGGACCCTGCTGACAGAGGTCAGAAGACACATCCAAACAATGTACAATCTTTTGTTCCTTTTAGGAAAGTCTCCACCCCTTTGCAGAGCTTTTCAGCCCCAGGAAGAAGGTATAGTCTGTGTTCCCATAGGGAAGGGGCAGGCTATCAGACAGAAACTGGCCTCCTATGGGGAGGCGGGACCAGAGGCCAGGGGTGATTGTGGTACCTAGAATCTTTGTCACTTCAAAATTTATACAACTTTGTGTCTCTCTGAGGCCAATGGGAAGATCCACCCTGCTCTCAAAGCACCTCCAAAGAGTTAAAGGGCTCAGTGGAAAAAGCCCAGGGCTTAGAGACCAAAGCACTCCAGTTCAAATGCCATTCCCTGAAATCTACAAGGCATAAGGCCTTGGCAACTTAATACCAGTTCTCTCATCTGTAAAATAGAGATAAAAAATATCTCACAGACATGTTATGAAAATCATGTTAAAGTAAAGCATGTGCATTACTTTGTTAGTTAAAATTCCTTTCATTCCAGGTAACAGAAACCAATCTGAGCTAGCTTAAGAGGAGGGAGGAAGGGAGGGAGAGAGAAAGAGAGAATTAATTACAAAGTTACAGTTATGTTCCATCATCCTTTTTTAATTAAAAATTTTAATTGACACAAAAACAAAAAATGTACATATAAGTGGAGTATCATATGATATTTTGATACATGAAAACATTGTATAATGTTTAAGTCAGGTTAAACATTTCTATCTCCTGAAACATTTATCATTTATTTATGGTAAACCTTTTAAACTCCTTTCTTCTAGCTTTCTGAAAAGTACAGTACATTATTATCTATAGTAACCTTACTGTGCAATAGCATATCAGAATTTATTTCTTTCCAGTTTATTTTATTTTTTATATTTTTCTTTTGTCATTTTTTAATTAGTAATACTTTAGTGTACAACTGAATGGGCCTCATTATTTGATATTTCCATACATGCATGCATATCACTGTACAGTGCTCATGTTCACAAACCCCATTATACCAAATGACCCCGCCTCCCCATCCCCTTCTCCCTCATCAATGACCCCTTTCTACTTATATGTCATATATATGACATATAAATTATATACATATAAAATTTATATATATATATATATAATTTATACATATATATATGTATATATATGAAACTTTGTCTTAAGGGCAAAATGTATTGCTTCTCTTCCTTTTCCTCATTTTCCTTTCTTTTTGCCCCCTCCCCCTTCTCTTTAGTCCATTTTCTCCCCTTAGATAGGTTCCTTTCTACTTCCACGACCTATATTTTAATGGTTGTAGTTGTTGTTAGGTGCTATTGAGTCGGGTCTAACTCATAGCGACCCTGTATACAGCAGGAAAGAACACTCCCCAACACTGTACCATGCCCAGCAGTATGTCAATTCTTCTCTGCTATTCATAGGTTTTCAATGGCTTATTGTTTCTGGAGTGTTTCAGGTGTGTTTCAGGATTGGGCTGCCAAGTCCTTGTCCCATTTTTGTGGTGCTTAGGGATGGAACCCAGGGCCTCAGAGAGCACAGAGCAGCACTCTACCAACTTAGCTAAACCCCAGCCTGCATATATTTCAATATTAAATATATACTGAAATCTAACATCCACATATGAGTGAAAACATGATGTTTGTCTTTCTGGGTCTGGCTTAATTCGCTTAAAATGATGATCTCTAGTTCCATCTATTTTCCAGCAAATACCATAATTTCATCCTTCTTTTTTTTTTTTTTTTTTTTTTTTTTTT
>VMDO01005497.1:0-65231 GCA_007922755.1 Pedetes capensis | reverse complement strand
GGGATTACAGGCATGCACTGCCATGCCCGGCTCAATTTCATCCCTCTTTATGGCTGAAAAAAAACTGCATGGTGTATATATACCACATTTTCCTTATCCAGTCATCTGTTGATGGACAGTCTAGTTTGACTCCCTATCTTGGCTGTTGTGAATAACACCAGAATAAACCTGTATAAACAGATACCTCTATGCCAAGGGTGGTATAGCTGGGTCATATTGTAGTTCTATTTTTAGTTTTTTGAGGCACCACCATACGGATTTCCACAGTGGCTGTGCCAAGCTGCATTCCCACCAGCAGTGTACTAGGATCCCTCTCTCCTCATCCTCGCCTGCATTTGTTGTTTCTTTTGCTGATCCTGGCCATTCTCTCCAGGGTGAGATGGTATCTCAATGTAGTTTGGATTTGCATTTCCCTGATGGCTAAGGATGTTGCACATTTTTTTCCAGTGATCATTGGTCATTTGCATTTCTTTTTTTTTTTTTTTTGTGAGAATTCTCTGTTCAGTTTATTTGCCCATTTTTTGATTAGATAATTTGCTTTTTTTATTGTTTAATTTTTTTTGGCACACCAAAACTTCTAACTCCTATCTAACTGTAACTTAGTGGCCACTTACCAGACTTTCCCTTTCCACCTTTCCCCTACTGTCCCATCATTCTTAAAAGCAAGAATTCAGCGGAGCTTTATAATGAGGCTAAGACCAAGAAAATAACAAGTGCTTCGGGAGCTGTTGTGGCTTACCTTTGTGTATCTGTGGTGCTTTTAGTTCTTCTCATTTTGCAAGGACCACCTTTCTCTCTTCTAAGCTAACAGCACTGACAGAATTTGACTACCCCAAAGCTCTTGAATTTACATCTGTTCTTTTCAAGATCCTGACCAGAGGCTACCGGAATCTCATAATTCCAATTCCAAAGTGTTACAAGAGAGTCTCATCTCTATCTTATGATTGCAGGTTCATTGTGGCCCTGAGTGGATGTAGCTGGTGACAGTGGAGGGAGCATGAGGCCTCGACAGCACACAGGCCAATGGCTTTCCCCAGAATGGGCAGTCAAGCTGAGGGATTGCTGTGGGCTGGGGAGAGAGATTAGTCACCTTTCATGACTGTGACAAAGTACTTGAGATAAACAGCTTCAGGGTTGTTGTTGTCAAATGCTGTTGAGTCATTCTGACTCATTGTGACCCTAACTACCACAGACAGAACACTCCCCAACACTGAGCTGTGCCCAGCACTATGTCAGTGCTTTTCTGCTATTCATAGGGTTTTCAATGACTGATTGTTTTTGGAGTGGGCTGCCAGATTCTTCTCCCTAGCCTGCAGCACCTGGTGTTCCCAGGTGGTCTCCCATCCAAGGGCTAACCAGGCCTGACCTTGCTTAACTTCTAAGATCAGACACGATCGAAAGCCAGGGTGGTGTGGCTGTAGTCCTAGCTTAAGGAAGGACTCCGGACGAGCCACATCCCCCACCCCTGTGACCTGCTTCCCCAGCCCATTCCCATTTCCTAGTAGCCCATTCAGTATGAACCCCTCCATTGCTGGGGTTAGCATCCTCATGGGCCAATTCGATCTCAATAGCACCGCAGGTGGGGACTAAACCTTCAAAACATGAGCTGTTTGGGGGGACACTTCTTATCCAATCCGTAACAGCAGACACTCCAAATATGTTTTCCACAGATACCTACGCCAGCGTCTGCTGCCTAAGAGGGGCTCAGACCAGATATGGATGGAGGAGCAGTTACCCAGACTCTTCTGGAGCACACAGGGCCTTGTGATAACAAAACAGAAAATCTTGGGATCAATGCAGTATCGGACATTAGTAACACCACTGGGGCAAATAAGGTGGGCCGGGTACTTTTAGACCTTCCGTGTTCTTCCTAAATTTGGCTCCTTGCTGCGTTCTCTGAGATGTGTCTGGTCATCCTTGGGAAATTCTCTGTTTCTGGTGATATATTGTCCGGAACAATCTTTCTGTGGAGAAAAGTGCTGTCTATAGCAGTGGTGGATTAGGAAGCCATAGTGGGGCTAATGGTCAAAGAGAGTATTTAGGAACTGGAGGAACAGAATTGCTACAGACACTTCTTGTTGTTGTTAGGTGCGGTTGAGTCATGTCCGGCTCCTAGCAACCCTCATAGTGTTTTCAATGGCTGATTGTTTCAGGATTGCCTCAGGAGTGAATTGCCACATCTTTTTCCCAGTTTTACAGTGCTGGGAATTGAACCTGGGACCTCAGAGACTATAGAGTGGCCCTCCACTGACTGAGCTAAATCCCAACCTGCTACAGACACTTGTTGTTGTTGTTAGGTGCTGTCCGTCGAGTCATGTGTGACTCATAGCAACCCTCATAGGGTTTTCAATGGCAGATTCTTTCGGAATTGCCTTGGGAGTGGGTTGCCACGTCCTTCTCCCATTTTTGCGGTGCTGAGAATCGAACTCGGGACCTCAGAGACTGCAGAGCGGCGCTCTACCAACTGAGCTAAATCCCAGCCCACAGACACTTGTTGTTGTTGTTAGGTGCCATCAAGTTGGTGTCCGACTCATAGCGACCCTCATAGGGTTTTCAATGGCTGTTTCGGGATTACCTTGGGAGTGGATTGCCAGGCCCTTCTCCCATTTTTGTGGTGCTGGGAATTGAACTCGGGACCTCAGAGACTGCAGCGCAGTGCTCTACCAACTGAGCTAAATCCTAGCCTTACAGACACTTAGTGGGTATTTATTTATTTACTTATTTATTTTTCCCCTGAAGAACTAAGGATTGAACCGATGGGGCTCATGCTTGTAGGCAAGTGCTACAACTAAGCTGCAACCCAACCCCTTAGTTGGCATTTTCTTATTGCATTTCGACCACATTCTCATGTATAGTAATTATGCATAAAATCTTTCTTCCCTTTCTCCCTTCCTTCCTACCTTTCTTCCTCCCTTTCTTTTCTCATTCAATAAATATTTACCAAGCCAAGCATTATACTAGTAACAGAACTACAAAGAGAAGTGATCAAGATGTTTTACATGTCACATTTTTCTAGTGGAGAGCAGAAGGCCCAGGCTGATGTTCAGGAACTAGAATCATGTGTGAAACAGAGTTGGCTGTCCACAGATGGTGGGAAGCTGAGCAAGGTGGCAGTAGGTGAGGACAGCCCAGGAATCAAAAGAAATAAAGTATACAGATGAGGGACTGAGTGAAAAGCCCGAATCGGAACCAAAGAGTCAACCACGGTGAGCCTGCAGGGATGGGGTGCTTATTTGAGGCAGGACCTGGCAAGCTGCCAGAGGCAAAGACAGGAACCGCTGATGGGAAGCCCAAGGTCTTGGCATGGGTGGAGCCCCTGATGGTACCACGCTTTCCAGAGTTGTTGTTGTTGTTGTTAGGTGCCGTCGAGTGGGTATCCAGCTCATAGCAACCCTCATAGGGTTTTCAATGGCTGACTGTTTCGGGATTGCCTTGGGAGTGGATTGCCAGGCCCTTCTCCCATTTTTGCAGTGCTGGGAATTGAACTTGGGACCTCAGAGACTGCTGCGCAGCGTTCTACCCACTGAGCTAAATCCCAGCCCTTTCCAGAGTTAGGGAGGAATAAAAGCAGAGTTCTGAAGGAAGACATATTTCCCACACCAAATACTTTAATAATAGTGAAGATCAGTGCATTAAAACTTTCCTTAGTGATTCTATTTCCTGCTTACCCCCAATACAACTTGCAATGAAAGAAACATATTTCTCTAGATTCGTTACTTAGACTAAAGTACTCCCAGGGCTTGGGCCAAATACCTGGTCTTTCTTTAAGCAACAATAATGTAAAAATGTGGTCACTTAACCACAGATTTATTTACATCACCATTAAAAACTAATTACGTCTGAGTGGTAAAATAGACCAGTCCAGTTACAGGGTTTTCCTAGATTAGCAGCTTAGATTTAAGTCAGGATTAATCCTTATATGTTGGCATTTGTCCCTACTGTGTTTCTTGTCCAATTAAAAACCACTGAATCACAGAGAAATATTTAATGGGTAATGAGGTCACTTGAGTGACAAGTCCTGTTTGACTAAATAGTTCAGCCATGTCTTTACTGTTAATATATATGCTTTCATATTATATTTACAGCACTCATATCCACTGTGAAAAAATAAGTTTTTCAACAGTGCAAAAATAATGTGGCAGAATAGCAACCCTGGGGTGTTATAAATCTCAAATAAGTCATAACTATGATGATAGTATTCAAATTTATCTTTGGAAGATAAAGGATGAACTTATCAAGAGGGCACAAGTGAGCAATAAACTCTTCCTTACTGAGAGCAGATAAATTTTGAGATTTGGGATAATCCTGTTAAATATAGTTCTTACTCATAATGCCATCCCTTCATTTTAAAATTGCTCACTGCTTTCGTAGTTGCTCCTTCTTCCACATCTAGGGCTATCTAATAAAATAGTAGGATGGTATCAAATAATCTCTTTTCTCTGCTTTCACTTTTGCCTTCCTGAATTCCTTCTCCCTACCACCTTCCAGCCCTCTACACCTAATCATAGCACCAAGGACATAAACAAGGAAGACAAAATGCAGATGAAAACTACACATTTACTAACAGGAGACCGAGAAGTGAGGCTCACATTGGCTCCCTGTTCTGTACATACACAAATCTCACTCCTCTGTCAAGGCTACTTGTGAGTCTGCAAGGGCTGCCACAGCACAGGCTGTGTGACTCAAACAGCAGAAATTGATTTTCTCACGATTCTGGGGGTTAGAAGTCAGAGATAAAGTGTCAGCAGGGTGAGCTTGCTCTGAGTCCTCTCACCTGGACTTGCAGATGGCTGTCTTTTCCCTCTGTCTTCACACTGGGCTTCTCTCCATGCATGGATGTGACCAGATCTCCCGATCTGATAAGGACATATGGCATATCGGATTAGGAGTCATCCTATGTCCTTATTTAATTTAATTACCTCTTTAAAAAGTCTAGTTGCAAATATAGTCACATTCTGAGGTACAAGGTTGGGGAGTAGTAGGACTTTAATGTATACATTTTGGAGAGAGACAATTTAACCCATAACAACACTTTCACCTTCTTTTGCTAAATGCCACTTCTATGCCCTTTCATCCTACCCTGGTGTTGATTTTCCACAGCCTTGGTAATCTCTGCCGTTATTTTAGTGGTTGATTAAATTTAATTTGGCACTTAAGGGTACCATCTTGTGTGGCTTTTAGATAAAAAGCATTTCTTCACTCAACAAGATCTGTGAGCCCACGATAGTTTCAAATTCCTCTCAGTGGCTAGAAAGTGATTGGTACATTAGTAGATAGGCTTACAATAAAACAAAGGCACAAAACAAACAAATCTCAAACAAAGTGGAAGACAGAATGTCATTCTTTTAGTTAGTTGCAATGTTTGTACATTTTCTCTCTTTGATAATGGAAGTTCCTTAGAGGCAAGAAGATTGTGCCCTTCTGAAGAGAAAGCAAAGGCATTTCATTCAGTTTGACCAGCCAAAAGTGAAATCTAGACAGTTTTCAAAATCATTTACCTTCTCAATATGATTTTAAAGTATTTGTGATGTGAAAATTTTATAAACTGGTCAATTCCAAAATTTTCATATTTGGCTGAGAAGACTTTGTTTATGGAGACTTGGTTAACTTTGGACAATAACAATGATCCTTCTTTATAGAGTAGGTTTAGAACACTGTGGCACACATACTGAGAGCCAATCTTGAAAATAGTTCCTAGCAGAGCTACCTCCCACATTTTGTTTTGTGTGCTTTGATTTTTCCATTTATAGGGCTACCTCATGTGCCCTTTTTAACTTTACAAACATGGCGGGTATTTTTTGTGCTGTGACCATGAATTTTGGGAATCCGTTTGGCTACTCACATGTTCATAACTGCATAAGACTCTTTTGGAACTCACTTTAGTGTGTCTGATTAAGTTTTGTTCTCCCGTTTGTTTGAAAATTCAGCCTCAAACAAGAGATGAAATTTATGTTGTTCTCCTAGTTCTTTAGGGACATAAGCAAAAATCTGCCTTATTGAAGAAAAAAAAATCATACTTTCTTTTGCATGAGAAATAAAAGCCAGACTGAAAAAATTCTAGAATGACAAAAATAATGGTTTTTGTTATCTTTCAAGTCAGTTCCAAAGAAAAATTAACCCCTATTATGACATAGTTGGTGATAAGGAAGGAATTGCAAGTAATGGATATTCTAATTGAATGCTTTTTGGAGTATTCATTCTTCAATAGCCAGGATAACAATAATGATAATGGCGGTGATCCTTAAAAAGAAATCAGAGTTGTGCATAGTGTTCAATACGTGAGATGATACCTATTTTGAAGATGCTGTTAGGCAAGCGAGAGGCTGTGTCCTGGAATGCTATCTAATAGCCTCCCATTGTAATTATGGTGGCTTCATTTATTACCAGGTGCCAACTGCCTTGGTTACATTACCTAATTGAATCCTCATAACAGTCTACTCAGTGAGGTAGGTATTGACTCCTGGTGTACAGATGAGGATACTGTGGGGCAAAACACTTTATGTGACGCAGCATAAGTAGCAAAAGGGAAGGGGATCAATATGTATAGTCTCTAGACTGTCAGACTAAGTCACCCAACATGTATCAATTTAAAACCATGAAATCTGGGTAGGAGAAATGTTTGCCAAAGTGACAAGCTGTTTTTTTGTGTTTTTTTTTTTTTTAATTCTCTATACCGTATTTCCTGGCTCCACTCCTCCAAGAGCTGTCCCTGTTCTCAGTTTCCACTTTCTAGAAGGAAATTGACCTGCCAGGATGACTGAGAGCTTCACCCAGGGGTTTCCACAAGGTATTAAATATGAGAGTCTCCAAACTGCCAGAAAGATACTTATTTATGTAGAAAATAATTGTATTTTAGTGTGAGAAAATCGCTCACCTCAAAATACATAGGAGCAACTTCCACTTACAGTGGAAACATTAGGGAGGTAGTTTTGGCTTTCAAAAGACGGTAAATCGTTTTCCCAGCATCTTTGTCTCAGAAACTAATGTTCTGATTTCAGGTTCCTCCGGGCTCCTCCCTGAGCTGAATCTTTTGAGGTCCCTGCTTCCACACTCCAGTCCAAGCACCTCAGCTTCCAGGGTCCCCCCATCCACCCACCCTCAGGGCGAGGGGAGAAAAGCCCACATACCCGGGATGAGGGGAAACTTTGACACAGCGCTTGCACAGAACTTTCAGCCAGACCTAACGGTCCCACCCGTTGGAGCCTCTTGTTGATTCCCACCTTCAGCAAAAATCCGTTGGGGTAGCAAGCGCAGCAGGAAACCCGCCATTAACAACCACCACAGTGTCACATCAGCAGTTCTCAGGACGGTCAGCTCCACTATTTCACTCAGCTGTTTACCTCATCGGGGAGAGCTTTGTTTGATTGTCAGAAAATAGTACATGTGCATTTGTCTGTCATAAACACACACAAGCTCTCCAGAGCACAAATAAACAAAGCTATCATGTACATGGGTAAATGTGTTTGCATTATTTAACCAAACCAGATGAAGCATGTGAATAACCCTGCATATAAAGTACCATGGAGTAACTTGCTTGTAATCTGTCTTGCACAATACAGCGATTGCCACTCACTCCACTCACCCGATTCAGACCCTGGAAATGTACTATTTTTAGACGGGCTTTGTACACTACTATGTACAAAGAGCACTGTTAAACCCTTTGAACAGCAGCCAAGAAGTTGGGTGAGAACCTAGAAACCTGCCACACAGATCAGCATCCTAATCAAGCCCGGGACAGCCAGCACTAAAGATCCGCCTTTGTTTCCCTTTCTTCTTTCCTTTTGTCTCCACAGGAATATTAATGGAAAAGAGGAAGGGACACAGAGTTGAGCCTTATCTGTTCTTGTCTTTCAAATGGGTCGCCTTACTCCGTCTCCTAGATAACAGTGCATTTGTCAACATCTTTGGCAGTTGAAGCTGTTCTTTGTCAAAACCACTTTTGGAAAGGATTTGGCTCTTTATTTACATGGAAGCCAAAGTGACGGCAGCAGGTGCGTCATGGAAAACTCAGACATGGGTGTTTCAAAGGCTCGGGCGTGCGGTCACGTGATCCCTTGTGTGCTGCCTGGCCGGGTCCTCCCCAGCATGGCACATGGGCCATGTGGCCTCAAGGAAAGATGGGATGGAGAAGAAAATAGTAGGCAAACTGTTCGTGTGAGGCAGGTGGTGGATGAGGCAATCGCAGAGAAAAGGATTGCAGTGCGAGGAGATGAAAAGCCTCCTATCGTTTTGCAGCCAACAAGAAACCTGAAGGAACTAAGTTTGGTTCTGTTTCCACAGCTTGCGAAAAGCTGAGAGTGGAAGCAATGACTGGGCTAATTCGGGATGGAAGTTTTAAAAATGGTTTTTGTCAGAGGAACCCACATCTTTGCCTCAATTCTTGGCTCCCGTATAAATTGTCCGTTTTCCAAACCTCTTTAGCTCTGGTGATGCAAATTGATTTGCATTTGGTATACTGGACCGGATCATTGGAGATATCCCTGGTGGCCTAAAATGAGAAAGTTTTGTCTTTGTGTCTTTTTGTCCACATTCCTCATGATGCCATTTTGTCCCTTCACTTGGCCTGGGTCAGCTGGAGAAGGCGGCGCTGCCAAACTGTTGCCAAATGGTCATCTCCTGCCATTCTCCTTAGATGTTCTCATTTTCCACAATTTTATTCCTTTCTATTAACAGAACAAACCAGAGGAGAAATACAAAATGGTTTTCAGTGTTTTCAATCACAAGCAATCTCCAAATTTAACATATTTAGTTATTTTATGTGCTATTTATAGTTCAAAAAGGTCTTTACATTCATCACAGCAATTAGAGGACTTTGATGGAAAAGCAGTACAGCAAGAGGACTGATAACAATAACAGCAGCAGCAACATACTGTTAAGCCCCTATGTGCTAGGCATTGTTGTAGACGTTTTATACCCTAGCTATACTCACTGATGGGGCTGGGATTTAGCTCAGTTGGTAGAGCACTGCGCTGCAGTCTCTGAGGTCCCAAGTTCAATTCCCAGCACCGCAAAAATGGGAGAAGGGCCTGCCAATCCACTGCCAAGGCAATTCCGAAACAGTGCGCCATTGAAAACCCTATGAGGGTCGCTATGAGTCAGATACCGACTTGATGGCACCTAACAACAACAACAACAATACTCACCGATAGCATGCAAGGTAGGTGGCATTTTTCCCTGTTGTCTCGAAGTACTGAGATACAGAAGGATACTTGGCCAAGGTCACCAGCCAATCAGTGGCAGACCTGAAATTCAAATCTTGGTTTCTTGGGCTCTTTCCACTACACCAAGTAGATGTGAACCAATCCTGTGCATGAAAGGACAACTGGCTTTACTTTGATGAAACCTAATTCCTATTGCTTTCAGTTATTTTAATAGATTCAAGATGATGATGATGATGATGATGATGGTGATGATTTTTTGTGGTGCTGGGGGTTGAACCCAGGGCCTTGCACTTGCATGCTTTGTCAGTGCTGTACCACTGAGCTGTACCTCCAGCCCATTTTTTTACTTTTATTGAGACAGGGTCTCAGTAAATTATGCAGACTGCCTCTGATCTTGAACTTGCGATCCTCTTGCCTCTGCCTCCCAGTTGCTGGGATTACAGGCTTGTGCCACCGTGCCTGGCTTCAAGATGATTATTTATTGAAACAATAGAAGCAGGCTCATGTATTTGAGTTTTCAGTAGTAGTACTTGGTTTGCCTACTACTACTTTTAATTCCTTAATATTTTCTAACTATTTGACCCAGCCTTTTTCCTGAATGTGACATGAAAAGCATGGTCTATAGTAAAAGTGCATTAGACTATCCTGGCTTCCTTTATGTTGTTGTTAGGTCCCTTCAAGTTAGTGTCCAACTCATAGCAATCCTATGTACAACAGAAGAAACACTATTGTCAGTGCTTCTCTGCTAGTCAAGGGTTTTCAATGGTTGATTGTTTTTTGGGAGTGGGTTGCCAGGTCCTTCTCCCAAGCCTACAGCACCTGGTGTCCCCAGGCAGTCTCCCTTCCAAGTACTAACCAAGTCTGATCCTGCTTAGCTTCCAAGGTCTGAAGGGATCAGACGCCACAGTGGTATGGCTGCAGGCTGGCTTCCTTTATAGGTACGTAAATAAATGAGAAAAGAATCTTTTTTTCCAACTCCAAGTATGTAGGAAGTATCACTTTGCTTGCAAGCATCAGTTTGTTTCCAGGTGTCCAAACTTGCACTGAAAGCAATCACTGGACAATGCTTAACAAGAGTTGGTGCTAAATAGGACAGAGATCAAAGTTCATGAAGAATTACAAAGAAACCAGGTAATTTTACATGTGCAATAGCATTCCTACCATAGTAAATGTCTACTCAATAAATTATTCTATCTTTTGTCTGTTTATCTTTTTGATGACCATCTCGCAATAAAAGTAATGGGGAAAGTCATACCTGTGGCTCTTAGTACAGATTCTAGAAAGTAGAAATGGCCTTTTATAGTACTAAAGCCAACGCTTTTGGCCTTAGTGGAGATTGGAGACTTCTCTGTATGCTTCATTACCTGGATTTTTTTCCTTTGCTTATATCACTGTGTTCCATTTCTGTTTTGTCTGAAAAGAAAATGAAATAGAGTTACCTCCTACACTCACGCTGCAATTGACATTAAATTTTGTCTTCTTTTATTATGATCAGCAAAGTTACTCAAACATTGAAATTTGCCTTTTGCTTTTAAAGTTATAGCTACTGCTGTTGTTGGAATAGTTTTGCTTTGGCATTGAGTTCCACCTAAACTCACGGCATGGGTGTATTATTTACCTTTCAGGAAAGCTATTTTCCAAGAAGAAAAAGAAAATGAGAGTACAGATTCCCAACAGCACACATTTTCTCTGCTCTCTCCCTGGCTCTGAAAGAGGACACGTGAAGCAGAATCTTAGGCTATAATTAATGCAGCTCTTCATAAGATAAGAGATTCTTTTATGTACGGAAAAATTGCTGTAACACATTGGCAAAGAGAATGAGAATGCTCTCATTAATGCTCCTCCTACAAAAAGAATTCACTTTGTCTACTATCTACATATTTACAGTCAAATTTTAATATTTTAATATTATGGGAGACTGGAGGTGAGTAAATATACAATAATAAAATTTTCTTATAGGGCTGAGTCTAAAACCCTTAAATATTAATGTTATGTTTAGATAAATCCTGAATAGGAGTTACATAAAGAATTTTCAAATAACATTGACTCTCTAGGAATGTACTTGTAAGCACAGACCTTAATTGGGCACAACATGCATCCAGTACTTTTTGGGGTAAACAAATTGGGAAATACATCTTCATTTGATATAGTGAGGGGAAAGAGCTATGGTTCTTTGCTGTGCCCCAGAGTACCGTCCAAACAAGGATGAAGCACCTGCTGTTTCTCTCTTGATTTAAATATCTTCTTGTAGAGCACACATTGAAATTCAGAAACAAAACTTTTTGAATGTTTCATATGTGTGCTTGGAATAATTGGTAGTGCCTTGGCACTGTGTTCCACCTAAAAGCATGGCGTTTGTGTACTATTTAACTTTTTGAAAATCCGTGTCCCCAGAAGAACAGAAGAATGGGGATAGAGCAAATGACTAGAAGTTAGCGATCACAACAGTCTGTCCTGAGGTCGTGCGAAAGAACTCTGCTGTGAGGCAATATGGCCCACGTTCACTGCTTGTTCTTGAGTCCTTGCATATGGCCCCCAATTTCTGTACATAAGTAATAAGATATCCATTCTTTTCCTTCAGTTGTGACACCTTGTGGGGTGGGGGTGAAAGGAGTAGAGAGGTTTGTCATCAGTACTATTATGGTTCGGGTATAAAATGTCCCCCATAAATCACGTGCTTTAATGTTTAATCCCAGCTGGTAATGCTGTCTGTGGAGGCCAAGTAAAATACAAGAGATGGAATCTAGCTTTTAAGAGGTGAGTCACTGGAGGCAGGTCTTTGGAGGTTTTTACCAAATCCCCTGGTTCCCAGAAATCTCTCTCTGCCTTCTGATCATCATGTCATGAGTTTGTCTGCCATGAACCCTGCTGCCTGCCACCACTTGCCTCCTGCCCCGCTACCCTTGTGGATTGATCCTCTAATCATGACACCTCTCCAATAAATCATCTTTTCATCTCTTCCCCCATAAGTTTGTTTCAGTCAGTTTCTCCACCATAGCAATGACACCCTGACTAATACAGGTACAAAGGCTAATGTTGCTTTTTGAAAGTAGGAAATTATATAGTTTGGCTAAAAATTTTGCATAGTTTCCAGGTATTTACTGCAAATAAAGATGAGTGGGAAGTTTCAACAACAGGGAGTAGCAACGCTTTTGATGTAAGTGAAATGATGTTTGTAACACTTCAAAAAGACAGAAGACAATAATAGAGTCCTACATAGCTCCTGTATTTGTCCAGCACAGACTTTCCTCACGCACACGCATATACACATGTAGGATTCCCAAGCAGGCGAGGAGTCTGTCGTACATGTACACAAAGATATTTTCAAGCCCAGAACCTCTTGAGGGTGAGAAACTTTTCTTGGCAGACTATCAACTGGTTCTGAGTGAGCAAATCTGACAGAGCCCTTTTCCTGGGCTCCTTCTGTTCAGACTGTTCCCCCTCACAGCAGGAGGCTCGGTAGGTATGCTGAGAGGACCCTCCAAGGAAATGAAGAGGAGTTTTTCTGGCCCAGCCACTGAGCAATTCTAGTGCCTCGGTTCATCTGTTGCCTTCTCTTCCTTGCCCCAATCCGCAGTTTTCCTTTTGTATCCTGAAAATAGCATTGACATGAAATTAAACACTGAAAAAAGTCAGTCACCAGCAATTGCTCACAAGTTTGTCCTTTAAGCAAGCATTGGGTAAATATCTCTTATCTAGAGTATGTACTACACAGGCTCTTAGGATGGTAGTCACGCTTAGGAAAAGTGGTTGATTATTTTAGACTCAAATTTCCAAAATCAGAAAATTCACCTCATGTCATTCTAATGTGCTGTGTCTTATAGGTAGAATTTAAAATCAATATAAGTAGATACAGATGTAATAGAACTCCTTGCATGCATGCACATAGTAGCGCTGTTCACAGTAGCCTGAACTATTTGCCAATAACCTAAATGACCATGGGTAGGAAAATAAAGTCTGGCATTGTCATATATGGTATATTACAAAGTGGTAAAAATGGACTAAAGCTACTTATAATACAGATGAATGTTTTTATATATTTTTTATTTCTATATTATTTTATTAGTAAATGTTAGCAGGGTACAGAGTAATAAGGCTTCTCCTATTTCATTGTGTACCTTTTACATTGGTTTTGGTTACATTTTCATCAATTTACATAATTTATGGAAGCCTTTGATTAATATGTGGTAAAAATCATATGTGATTATGGGTAGGATGAATCTTAAAAGCATTGTATTGTGTCCAAAAGTTTCAAAGATTACTTGTAGCATAAAACTTCCTTCAAAGGAAAAAAATAAAAAGGAAAAAAGAAATTTATATATATGCATAAAATGATAAAACTTTATAAAATGCAAAGAATAATGGTAATATTAGGTGTGAGGAGGTAGGGAGAGGGAAAAGGGTAGTAAGTAACACATGGATTATTGCTGATAGCGCAAAAATTCATGTTAGCTTATTATGTTATTAAACTTTAATAATTAAACAAAAGAATCATGTGCTGGGGAAAAATCAACATAGGATGTCAAAGTATGGGCAGAAAGAAAACAAGATTAGTATATGGTGATGTTTACATTAAAAATGCAGTAGGACATTCATTTTGTGCAAAATAAACAACAAAGGCAGAGCTCATCATAAGGAAACATGCCACAGGATCTAGCCCTGGATACTTCTGATTGCCCCTCACATCTGAATTCCCTTCTCTGACTTCTTGAGGAATCATCTGTCTTCTTGAGTCTAATTGTGGATGTTCCCTGATCTTCATCTCTGCATCTCTTCTCCCTTGTCTATATGATCTCTCCTTAGAAGAGGGCATCCACTCCCAAGTCTCCAGTTGCATTTCAGATGACTCCCAAATCCATTTATCCAACACAGATTTCCCCATGCAACCCAACCCCACTGCTCACAAGGTAAGTCTTCTTGGAGTCTATTTTATCAAAGCCAACCACCAAGTGACCACAAACTTGTCACTTAAGCCGTCTGTGTGTTTATTGACTCCTCTCTGAAAAGAAGGGTCTGTGGATATAATTTCTAAACTTCTCACTGTTTCTAAATTCATGTAAATTTATTAATTATTGACTTATTGACATTAGCTGTTATTCTAAGTTTATCTTTCACTTGTTTCCATTTTTGTGCACTTATTCCTAACTGGATATCAAATTTTCTTCTTCTTTAAAATGTTTTTCAAATTTACCCACATTTTATCCGTTCTCCTGAGTTTACCTAGTCCTGGACCTAATTGGTTTATACTTGGCTTTCTTTAAAGATGTCCTAACAGGTTATCCCCTGAGGGGCTGGGATCTAGCTCATTTAGTAGAGCTCCACTCTACAGTCTCTGAGGTCCCCAGCACCAAAAAAAATGGGAGAAGGACGTGGCAATCCACTCCCGAGGCAATCCCAAAACAGTCAGCCATTGAAGACCTATTAGGGTTGCTATGAATCGGACACAACTCGACAGCACCTAACAGCAACAACAAGTTATCCCACTTTCCACCCCTTCTTCCTTCAAGCTGTCTCACACACTGCTAAATTATTCATGGAAATATTCTGTGAAAATTAGGCCAGACCAACTTAAGAACTCAGGCTTCTTTATTACCTGTTCAAGTAATTCCACTACCCCAACTAAGCTAGGACCTCCCATAGCTTCCTATGACCCATCCATTGCCTGCCTTTCTTACCACTCCTCAGCATTTAAACTACAGTAAACCTAATGTCATCAGCATCACATGGACACATACATAAAGTCCTGCTTTTAAGCCAATTCTTCAAGCCCAAATCTTCTCCCTCTTTTCAACCAAAGATGCTCATCTTGCAAGGATCAACTAAAATTCCATCTATTTACAGTCTTCTCCAACATCTCAAATCTCTGGCAAACTTTCTCTCAGTTCTGACCTAAACACAATACCAGTTAAAACTTGGATATAGACAAATGATTATCGCCCTTTACTTTTCAAGTTATTAGTCTTTTAAAAAAAATCTTTGAACCAAATTACAATATTCCTCAAGGCAGGAACCATATCTCAAATCTTTTTTAATAGTCCCCATAGCATTCATTCAATAAATATTAGTCTCTAGAGCTACAAGTGTGTACATCCTTAAAAAATCAATGTCAGCTGGGTGCAGTGGTGCATCCCTTTAATCTCAGCAACTCGGGAGGTGGAGGCAGGAGGATTGTGAGTTTGAGGCCAGAGGCAGCCTGTGTAACTTAGACCCTGTCTCAAAATGCAAAGTAAAAAATGCACTGGAGGTATGGCTCAGTGGTTAAGCACTTGCAAAAAGCATGTAGTGAGGCCCTGGGTTCAACTCCTCAATACAGAAAAAAAGAAAATCAATGTCTATGAGAATATGTGTTCTGTAATGTTTACTGAGCAGTTCCTTGTATGAGGCACTGAACAGACATGAGGAGCTTACAGAGATGAATAGGTAATTATTCTCAAGAAGTTCAGAACCTGCTGAACTTGAAGTACTACATTCTAGTCCTTCCACATTATTAGCTCTAACTCTGGTGTCTCTCTAAAAGTAGTGTCCACTTATGCCAATGCCTAATTGGTGGCTTCACGGTTACAGGCCTTTACCTACTCCCAATCTCTGGCTTTACTTTCCGTGATTTCAGTTACCTGCTGTCAGCCATGGTCTGAAAAGATTAAATGCAAAAGGCCAGAAACAAGTAATTCCTAAGTTTTAAACTGTGTGCCACTCTGAGTAGCATGATGAAACTTTGTGCCATCCTGCTCTGTCTTGCCCAAGATATGACTTATCCCTTTGCCCAGCGTCTCCACACTGTGTACACCGCCTGCCCATTAGTCACTTAGCAGCTGTCTCAGGTTAGTGGATTGACTGTCAGGCCATCACAGTGCCTGTGTCCACGAAGTCTTTACTAACTTTACCTAACACTGGATAATTTACAAAGAACAGGAAGTTATTTCTTACAATTCTGGAGGTTAGGAAGTCCTAGATCAAGGGGCTGGCAGGTTAGGGCTTAGTCTCGGGGTTTCCAAGATGGTGCCTTGAATGTCACATCTTCTGGAGGAGAGGAAGCAGAGCAAGAAAGAGCTAACCCACCCCTACAAAACGTTTTTATGGTGGCATTAATCTAGTTATGACGGCAGAGTCCTCATGACCTAAACACCTCTCAAAAAGCTATACCTCCCAATACTGTTGTGTTGGAGATTAAATTTCAATGTGAAATTTAGAGAGAATAAAAAGATTGAAACCATATGTACTTAATAATTGTTTTTCTCATCATTCTTTCTTGCACTTAAATACTTCACCTAGATTAAATTTTTCTCTTCCTGAAGTACATCCTTTAGAAATTATTTTATTAAGAGTTGATTGCATGTATACATACATGTGTGAGGTGCTATATGTCTAGAAATTTTTTCCAAGTTCTTCTTTTAACTGTAAATACTTTTTTATTTAAATGGCTAAGTTAATTAAATAACTACAGTTTGTATTTAAGTACTTTCTCATAACTTATTCAGATTTTCCTGATTCTCCTCAAAGTATCATATTCTTTTCTTATGATTTAGATTACTGTATATTCTTGAATCTAATAATACCCTTTTAAGAGTTTCACAGGGCTATTATATCAGATGTGGATTAGCATCAAATGTGGGTTAGATTCTTGGTTGAGAATCTGCATGATTCTAATCTGCATCTGATTTTGTAAACTCTAAAACTGTTGAAAGGGTGAGGATTAGATTTGAGAATATATGGTAATTCTTTTATATCTTTGATAATTTTTAAAAGTTGGCTTTATAGTCTTAAGTCAATAGTTACATTACTTGAAGGTACTGGGAATTAACTGTGTTTTGTTTTTGGAGTTTTTTGGTTGGAGCTTTTTTTTTTTTTTGTCGTTGTAGGCTCTTCCTTATGGTGTGTTTCCACCTACTCACATGTGTTTGATAGTTCTCGGTTGAGCTCATCTTTAGTAAAGCTTTCTCTGTGGAAATCTTGTATGGAGTATGTTGAATGTATGTCTTTCCAAAGCAGTTTTGCATTCATTTCTGTTGTGCAAACCTGAGTTAGCACTGGCTTCTTTTGATATTGATTTCAGGGACAAATGATTCCTAGACAACTCAGGCAGTGTACGTTCAAATTCAAACCTGTATGAGCTCCCTGCTCCATCTGCCCATCTAAGGACCTAAGACAAGCAACCTTCCTTATCATTTCCTAGTATCTATAATTGAGATATTTTCTTTATGGAGGTTGAAGCCATTACTAATCTTAGCTTTATGGCTAGGTCTCATTCAATCTCTTTGCTTTACTAGAACTCAAGGCCTAATTTCCTGCATCCATGTAGTTGTCATGGGTCATATTAAGACCAGAAAACTCCCCTCCAATTTGCTCAAATATCAGTTCATGTTTAATGTTTTAGTCAGTTTCTGTCACTATAACAAAATACCTGAGGGTTAATAAACTTATAAAGAGAAAAGGTTCACCTTTGGCTCACAGTTCTGGAGGTTCTGGTCCATAATCAATTGGTCACATCGTTTTGGGCATATGGTGAGGCAGCACATCTTGATAGGAGGTTATGGCAGAGCCAAACTCCTTTCCTCATGGCCAGGGAACAAAAGAGAGGAGGAAGAAGGGGCTGGGGTCCCACATTCCCCTTCAAAGACCCATCCTCAGTGATCTGAAGACCACACACTAGACCCCACATCGTAAATGTTCATACCTCCCAATAGCCAGCCTGTGGTCCAAGCCTTTAACACATGAGCTTTTGGAGACCATTCAAGATCCAAACTAGAGCCTTAAACTTTTCAGCTTTTCTTCCTTCTTAATTTTACGTTCTTGGGTATTTACTTGTCATGATTGTAAGCCTGGCTAGGTATTTGATGCCACTTTTCAGAAGGATCTGCAGGTTATCCACTTTATGCTATAATTTAAATACAAGCGTCTTCATCAGCCCTCTTGGGCTTGGCATTTTAAGCTGTTCTCTTTCTGAAGCAGCCCTTATCCAGAACTCAGACTTTGTATACCTCTCCGTCCATTCCCGTACCTGCCCTAGCTTTCAGAGATCCTGGCAGAGTCAGACTCTGTATTTCTGCCTTCCCACAAGGAACAGTGGTAGCCAGTGGCCTCCTCTCTCATTACCATATCAATAAAAATCGTGCCTTCATGTCTGTCCTTAAGCTGCTTCTAGAGGAACTTCTTCTAAAACTCAGATGTGATTACATCACCCCCCATGTAGAAACCTCTGCGCCAAAATGAGAGATGTTCTATCTTTTAAAAGGATGAGAAGGCTGGGCATGTTTTCATATGCCTATAATCCCAGCACTGGGGAGGCTGAGATAGGAGGCTCTTGAGTTTGAGGCCAGCCTGAGCAACACCCTGAGGCTCTGTCTCCAGAAAAAGAAAAAGAAAGTAGTAAATGAATAGAAAAAAGAAATAATAAATGGACATGGCAACTAGGCCTGTACTGTATTGCAAACAAAACTGATAAAACTGACATATGAATTTCAGGTGAGATAAGTATTAGGGTTAAATTTGCTAAAGGTAATAACAGTTCTGTGGTTATAAAGAAAACTATTTTTAGGAAAAGCACAATTGACTTTCAAATGGTACAGAAATAATCATCTGTGTATATATAAATATGCATGACATACACATGTACATGTATATACAATGCAAAGGAGAGAAAGCGATCAAACGAAAAAGCCAATGTGGCAAAATATTAACAATTAGTGACTACGGATGTAAGGTATGCAGGTGTTCCTTGTGCTATTTATACGTGCAACTTTTCTGTAAACTTGGAATTATTTACAAATAAAAGTAAAAAATAAAACAAAAATCCTCCGCTATTTCTCCACTGCCTGAAGATGTTTTTTAGACCCGTAACAGCCTACCTCTGACTCCTTCCTCGCTGCATCTGCTACAGTTTCCCCTCCCACATCCCAGCAAGACGCCCAGTACTTCCCACTCCCCACAGCAGAACACACTTACTTGGTTCTGCACCTACAGGTTCTAATGCCTGGAATGTTATTTGGCTCCTTACCTGCTCCAAAAATCCTCTTTTTCCTCAAGGTCCAACTCAAAATGATCTCTTCCATGAAATTCTCTGAAAAAAAAAAATCATTTAGAAAGTTTTTAGTCAAAATTAAATTACTCATAAAATGAGAAAGAAGCAATAAGCTATGATTAAGCTAGGAGTGGAAAATAAAAGATTTTGAAAGAGTTGGCCAATTTCATCTTACAACTTTTTTTTTCAACTTTTACAAATTCCTGTATGATTTAGGATATATAGCACTCAAGTCTTCTCTCAATGTGAAACTTGTATTTGAATCTTTCTCCTATGTAACAGTATGTTATAGTATGACAACATTTTGTATATTCTATAAGACATCGGGATGTATCATAATTATCTCTTCAGGTATGTGTTTTACCAATCACACTGTGGAGTGGGAACTATCTCATTCCTCTTTATATTCTTTCTAACACTTGGCAAGATGCCTGGCATGTAGTGAGCTCTAAATTAATTGAATGGTCATTGTCTAAAATAGTTACCAAATTTAATTTTAACATGCATAAACACCCAACTCTCGAGTTCAACATTACCAGCATCCTAGCAAACAAATAGCAAATACTTCGCAAAAATATTTTCGCTGGACCTACTTTTCCCATGAGCATTCTAATAAATAGAATACACTTTTCTCCAACTCTCATCAGGCAAAATGATGTTTAATGCATGGGTGAATAAAAGGCTATAGGCCTATACAGACTGAAGCCTATTACAGCAGATTTACATAGAGCCAAATCTAGTTAAAGTCAGAATTTGAAAATCCCACCAGATGCAAAGCAATTTGCAAGTAACAAAACCCCATTTCAAATCTATTTGTCTCTGGGTTCTTAGACTATGTTTTAAAAATACTTCTGTCTGTAGGTAAATCAGTCTTTGAAAAAACATCAATGTCTGTGGAGGTTTAGTGTGGCTACGTTTGTCCACTAAAAATGTATATTCATCTGCCTCTCCATTTAGAAAATAAGTAATTTCATACTTTAAATTCATGAAAACAAA
Organism: Pedetes capensis; assembly: GCA_007922755.1. Lineage (NCBI taxonomy): Eukaryota > Metazoa > Chordata > Mammalia > Rodentia > Pedetidae > Pedetes > Pedetes capensis. The sequence continues at coordinate 45,056 of VMDO01005497.1, read as the reverse complement.
TATGTTAGTGCATATTTAAATAAGCACCATCCATGTACAAGGTTTTTCTCTTTTTAAGAGAATAAAGAGTCTCTTCTAGGATTTAAATTAAAAATAAAAACAACCAGGCACAGTGAGACATGCCTACAATCGCAGAAACTCAGGAGATGGAGGCAGGAGGATCACAAGTTTGAGGCCAGAGCAGCCTGGATAACTCAGTGAGATCTTGTCTCAAAATAAAAAGTAAAACTTGGGCTGAGAGTGTGGCTTGGTGGTAGAGCATTTCCAAAAGCATGTGTGAGGCCCTGGATTCAATCCCCAGTACCAAAATCAAAGTAACCTTTTTCCCCCTGCCCAGTCCTGGAGGGCTGAACCCAGGGGCTTGTGCGTGCTGTGTAAGCTCTCTACCGATGAGATGCACCCCAAAGCTCCTTTTTTATTTATTTATTTTTTGTCTTGAGATATTTTTTGTCTTGAGACACGTTCTTGCTAAGTTACACAGGCTGCCTCTGGCCTCAAACTTGCAATCCTCCTGCCGACGCCTCCCCAGTCGCTGAGATTACAAAGCTTGTGCCACCACGCCCAGTCATAACTTTGTATTTTTATGGTCCACTAACCATGGAAAATAAAAATGACACATACACACCTCACCAAAATATGTCAATCTTAGCTGAGACTATCTTAGTATACAAGTTGTTTCCCGAAATTTCAATATTTGAAGAGGTGGGAAAATGACATTTTCTTTCTTCATTTAAGGATGGAATAAAATAAGGAATAGTAAGTTTATTTATTTTTGAGGTGCTGGGGATTGAAATAAGGGCTTTGGTCATTCTAGGCGAATGCTTGACCCCTGAATTACATTCCCAGGATCATTTTGTAGCTCAGGCTGGCCTTGAACTTGGGATCCTCCTGCCTCTGCCTCCTAAGGTCTGGGATCACAGGCCTGTGCCACCATGCCAAACTTAACTAGTTTTTTATAATGAAGCCTTAATGTTTTAAATATTATTGTGCTTTGATGAAACATGAAGTATATAGATTCTGATATTACTTTATGCATCTCAGACCACAGTCTCTATAATATAAATCTAAATTTTTATCTGTTGGATTCTAAAATTCCCCTTCACATTATAATTAATACCATTTGATTTCTTTTCAACACCCTTAGTTCTTTTCACAATCTAAAAATTAAGGATGTACTGCAAACAGAGTTCTTGAATTACAGAACTTAGTGATTATATTTGATATCAGATCTTCCGATCTACAATTAGGGGCTGGGGAGGGTATGCTGTTGACTACAAAGGCTGAGAAGCATGTATTTGATGACGCAGAATAAACTCCCACTGCTTGAGATTCCCAAAATTAGCCACAGCCCACTATTTCCTCTTCCCCTTTTCACCTCACCTTTGCCCCACATATGACATATAACTGAGAGCTGACAACATCTTCCCTGGAAAAGGAATGAATTAGAGTAAACATAATTGTTATGGGCAAGCACTTGCAGGGCTCCACTCCAGAAAGCAGACCCTATGGGTAGAATTTATAAACATCACAACACCAGCTCAATGTAAAGACCTTCAACATGAACAGCTACTGCATAACAGATCAGGCTACAGGAGAAACCAATATCCCATCAGGGAAGTGGTCAAGGAACAGGTGACCATCTGCAAAGCTGTCGCCAAGGGGATTCCAACATTGCGCCATACAACTCAATAATAAGGCAAAGTGTAAGATTCTATAATTGTGTAACGTGAGAGATTTAAAGCATGCAGCATTATTATCATTCTTTGTGTTGTCTCACCTGACATTATGCCAGTAGACGCTAAAGTCACTGGAAGTTTTCGCTGCACCAACCTGTCAGTTCCCTGGTCTGTAAAGTAAGATGACTTGATGATTTGATCACTAGTATTCTATCTATTTCCAGTCAGATTCTGCACCTACAAGGAGTGGGCCACTGTATACTTACCTTACTAACCTATTCTGGTTAGCATGTAAGAAATTTAATAAATGTGTGACATTTTTCTTTTCTTTTTCTTTTTTCTTTTTTTCTCTTTATTAGTAAATGATGGTGGGATACAGAGTAATACAACATTGGCTTTTTCCATTATGCAACCATTACATCACTTCTGGCTACACTTTCAACCCACTAGGTTTATCGAGCCTTATGGCTAAAATGTAGTAAAACTCAAATGCATATTTGGCTTATAGTCCCCTATGTTTCCAATGTACTCAATGAAGCTGTGCTGTTTACATTGAGATCATCCTCTCCCCTTGATCCCTCTACATTGCCTCTCCTTCCCATCCCACCTTCTACAATCTTCACTTCCCTCTGCTAAGTTCCCTCCTGCCTTCTTTCTACTCTTTATATCGTCCCTTCATCACTAAGTTTAATTGTGCATTTTTTATATATCAACTTATGTATAGGATTTCTTGTCCCTTTAAGATTCAGCTCCCACATGAGTGAGAACATGTCGTATTTGTCTTTTTGAGCTTGTGTTCATTCACTTAAGGTGATGTTCTCCAGTTCCATCCATTTTGCTGCAAAAGATATTATTTCATTTTTGTATTGCTGAGTAGTATTCCATTGTGTATATGTACCATAATTTTTTTTATCCATTCTTCTGTTGATGGGCATCTTGGATGGTTCCATATCCTTGCTATTGTGAAAAGTGCTGCATTGAGTATGGAGATGCAGGTCTGCATGACACTTTTCAGCAACACTTACAACTTTGGCAATCAGTTCATTTTCACTGATTCCATTTTAGTCATTTTATTGTTTTTGTCAGTAGGGGGGAAATGTCACATAACTGAAATAATAAATTACTTCCCAGATAATTTATGTTTATTAATCTTGTGACAAAAAATGTCTCTAGCTGTAGTTTGCTAAAACTAAATTTAAAAAAAAAATGGGGCTGGGATTTAGCTCAGTTGGTAGAGCGCCGCTCTGCAGTCTCTGAGGTCCCAAGTTTGATTCCCAGCACCGCAAAAATGGGAGAAGGATGTGGCAACCCACTCCCAAGGCAATCCCGAAACAATCTGCCATTGAAAACCCTATGAGGGTCGCTATGAGTCAGAGATGACTCAATGGCACCTAACAACAACAACAAATTAAAAAATAGCATGTAACTCACAGATCTTACAAGTGTTCACAATTAAAAACTTGAAGCTGTGCCACAGCCAGAGTTCTTTCGTTGTAGAGCTCAGCGGTCATATTTGATCTAAGACCCTCTGATCTACAGTTGAGGTCTCACTAAGTTGCACAGGCTGCCTCTGGCCTCAAACTTGCGATCCTCCTGCCTCCACCTCCCGAGTCTCTGGGCTTGCAGGTGTGTCCTCCTCTGCCTGGCTGATTTTTATTTTTAATTTAAATCCTAGAAGAGACTCTTCTTTTCATCATCTAAAAAAAGCCTCGTACATGCATGGTGCTTATTTAAATATGCACTAACATATTTTTTTTCATGAATTCAAAGTATGAAATTACTTATTATGAGGAGGTAGTGAGGAGGAGAAAAGAAGCCACTGCATGCATGGGATAGGCTTAGAAACTTCTGGAGCAGAGCCTCTCTCTCTCTCTCTCTCTCTCTCTTTCTTTCTTTCTCTCCCTCTCACTGCTACTGCCTGTGGACAACACACAGCAGCTCCTCAGCTTACACATGGATTGAACATCAGACTTTCCAGGGTGCTTCCAGACCTCAGCATTGGAGACTCTTCAGTTTTCAGCTCTTGGACTGAATGGCTACCAGTTTCTCTAGAGGTGCGGCTATGGAACTACTATGCCTCATTTTGGAAGCTAATAAATCCCCCTAGACTATATATATATATATATATATATATATATATATATATATATATATCTGCCTCTAGTTGATATATATATATATATATATATAGTTGTTAGGTACTATCCAGTTGGACCTGCATCATAGTGACCCTATGTAAAACAGAACTAAATACTCCCCAACCCTGTGTCATGCATATTATCTTTTTATATTTGAGCCCGTTGTTGCAGCCACTATGTTTCTTCTCATTTTGAGTTGTGCCACATCAGCAAAAGGAGGCCCCAGGGGCTTTACTCCATTCCCATCCTTAAGGTTGACTCTACTTGGAGGAGGCAGCTCTTCCCCAGTTGTTTCTGGAATGCCTTCAACCCTGAGGGGGAGGTGCTCATTTTCTGGCACTATATTTGACAGTGCTTCTCTGTGATTCAGAGTTTTCAATGGCTAGTTGTTTTGGGAGTGGGCTGCCAGGTCCCTCTCCCTAGTCTGTCTTAGTCTGGAAGCTCAGCAGAAACCTATCCACCACGGGTAGCCCTGCTGGTATCTGAGATACTGGTGGCAGAGCTTTCAGCATCACAGCCCCCACAGCACAAGCTGACAGAAATGTAGGAAAATAAAGGACATAGATATATTTTTCTCTATTGATTCTGCTTCTCTAGGAACCCCTACTGCTACAGATGGTACTTATATATTTATTGTGTGGTCATTTGACTGTATCCTATTTGCTCAGTATTATGGCCTCAACATCTAGCACAGCTTGGGGCATACCAGAAATGCTTTTTTAAATATGTGAGTGAATGGATGAACATTGTCAGAGGAAGAGGAGAGGGTGCAGATTAAAATTGCTGCCAGTAATCTTCAGTGGGTAAATAATCCTCGGGTCCCACAGGAGGATGACCGCATTTCGGGGTGAGAGGTGCTCTTACAGAGTCAGGTGAGCAGCCCCCCTCCCAGGCCGGTGGCCAGCGGTAGTGCAGGTAGATGTAGGGACAGGTGATAGTGGTGCATGGGCCAAAGGCAAGCTCCTCACCCTCACTGAAGGCTCCAGCTCACTAAACATGTTCTATTGGGTTACCATTGGCCAAATTCAGCTGTCAGAACCGCATCCCCCTCCACAGAACTCTGAGGCTGATAAGTTATTCTGATATACTTTGGCTGCCGCTGATTTTTTATAACTTTGAAAATACTGGGGTAATATATTTGAAAGTAAAGCACAGTATTTCAACACCTGATTTACTCAATTTAACATATGGTTTATAGCTCAAATGTGTTTTTAAAAGATGATATATTCTCAAATTGATAGAATGATAATTTCCCCTATTTAAGGGTTACATAATGGAATGTAGGCATGTAATTTTTGTGGAAACAGATGCAATATGATCTAGAATATCCTAAAATATTTCTGCTGCATTTCCTCCTGATAATCCCCTCAGGAAAAAACACAAATGCTCTAACCTCAAGGAGGTCCTTCCTCAGCTAACAACTCAATTTTTCCACTAACAGGTTTGAGAATTCCTTTCTAATGGCAACGATTTTTGAAGACTTCCCTTTTATTTTTATTTGTATTCCCCCCGCCCTCTGTCTTTCTCTCTCTCTCTTCCATCCTTCCCTCCTTCCTTTCTTCCTTCTTTTCTTTTCTTCTTTTCTTTTTCTTTTTTCTTTTTTTGCAGTACTAGGGGTTTAAAGTCAGGGCCTCACACATGCTAGGCAAGCACTCCACCACTGAGCCACACCCACAGGCCCTTTTTATTTTATTTTATTTTATTTTAATTTTGAGACAGAGTCAGGTTAAGTTACACAGGCTGCCTCTAGTCTCAAACTCATGATCCTCCTGCCTTAGCCTCCCGAATCACTGGGAATACAGAAATGCACAACACCTGGGAGAGGACTCACATTTTATTGCAATTGTCTTTTTAGCATTCAGCTGAGTGAAAAAACATGCAACGGTAACAGCTCTTATAAACCCAGTATTAATCACTATTATACTTACATGTACATAAAAAAGTATGGATATATGTACCATATTATTTATTTACAATGTGAATAATGTTTGCATTAGAAATACATACTCTCTCTCTTGCCCCAAAATCTCCTCCATGCTCCACAGTTTGTTTCTGTATACATCAGGGGTGCCAAAAAATATATACACACTTTAAGGGATATTATCTACAACAACAAGCTATGTATTACTTTTCAAGGCCGAACTGAATTACAATGAAAACACTTTGAGCACCTCTTGTAATTGTGGAAGTCAACTGTGATTTGTAGTCGTCTTTTGTTATTGGTATATATCGAGTATTACAATTTTAATACCTAAAATGTGTGTACATGTTTTGGCACCCTGTATAGATAGATTGATAGAGATATTTGCTAGTTCAGTATCTTATATTTAGCATCTGATATTTAGAGTAGAAAATAGAGTCACTGACGATGGACGATCTTAGCCAAAATGCAAAATAATACTAATACCCACACACACTTGACAAGTGAATCATAGAACTTGGAGATATTCCAAGAAATATTCTATTTCCTACAATGCAATAGATTTGAAGATCACAACAGAAATAGCTGGATGATTTAGGTGCATTCAGCAATGAAACAATGTTACTATTTTACGTTGCTTTGTTTGATGTTGTTGTTGGGTGCCATCGAGTCAAGTCTGTTGTGCAACCACCCTATGTACAACAGAACAAAACACTCCCTGACACTGTCACATGCCCCACACTGTGTCAGTGCTTCTGTGCTATTCATAGGGTTTTTAATGACTGCTTTGGGAGTGGGCTGCCAGGTCCTTCTCCCACTTTTGTGGTCCTGGGGAATTGAACCCAGAGCCTCAGAACGCCAAGCCTACCAGATCATTTTCTTTGATAGTAGCATCCATCTTTCCCTAATTCAAATCATATTTTAGACACAGGGCATTAGCTTATGACATATTTCTACCACTCTTTTTTGTCATTGTGATGGCTTATATCAGTTTGGTTTTTCATATAAATGCCATCTTCCTTAGAATTGTGCCCCTACCCTACCTAGTCGTGTTGAGCATAACAGCAGTGATTTAGAAGAACATAGTCCTGGAAAGTTCCCTATTGTAGCAGTTGCTTTCCTTTTGTAAAGTAGTTTAATAGAAACACATACGACACTCATACAGAAACAGACCTAGACAATAATAAAAAAATAGTAAACTTCCTTTGGATGGTCCATGTTAGAACTCTGCTATTGTTACCCCATCTGTAGTTAATTTTTCTGTACCTTCAAGCTTTAGTTCTAGAGCTTCTTGATTTTTGTAAGACATCTTAAATGAGTCATAGAAAAATAACAGCTGTTCTAGGACCAGGTTTATTTAGATTGTGCAGACTCTGAACTTCTGAATCACATATCCTTCTCCATATTAATCATGTAAACTCATTACCCTCTGATCCCTATGCCAAGCTCCTTCCCGCTCCATCCCTCTACAAACAAGCCCATTTTTGTCGGTATGCCCTAGTTTTGAAGAACTGTACTTTGCTGATGGACTTCTTCACACATTCATCCTCCAAGATGTGTAGTGGCAATTTGATTAGTAGCAACCTGCCCAGGTAGCAAAATGCATGTCCACTGTACTTCCTGTATAGCCAGGTTACATGCCAGGCCTCAGGGAGAAGTCTGAACTACCTTTGCTTCCTATAGTGATTGGTAATTCAGATTTCTCTGTTAACTCAACAATTAATAATAATTTGTTTCATATGGCAAACTCCTGAAAGACTACTTCCAAGACTATTTTGGCATAATAGGTAGCCAATACATTTTGCTGAAAGAATGAATCAATCGATGTATAGTGTTGGATGGGAAAGCCAAAGGCTCAGATCTCTTTCTTCAACCATGATATTGGAAGGGATACTGGACCTAGCACTCCCTCTCCTACCTCACAATGTAAAGTCAGCATGCCCCAAGAAAGGGAATAAGTGCATTGTACACATTTGTTGTTGCTGTTAGGTGCTGTCAAGTCATGTCCCATTCATAGTAACCCCTTGTACAACAGAACAAAACACTCCCTGACACTGTTCCATGACTGGCACTATGTCATGCTTCTCTGCTATCCATAGAGTTTTCAATAGCTGATTGTTTTGGGAGTGGGCTGTCAGGTCCTTCTCCCACTTTTGCAGTGCTTGGGACTGAACCCAGTGCCTCAGAGAGCGCAGAGCAGCACTCTACCAATTCAGCTAAACCCCAGCCCTTGCACACACTATATTGTAAAATATAGGTTGTTAGTCTATATCTCTGAAAGAGTGCAAACTTTTCCTTAAGATATAAGTGAAAATCAAGGACAATCTCTGACACTATGTGATCTGCTACTATAGTATAAGATCGTGGCTTCTACCACCACCATCATTTTGTCACCCTATACTTCTCTACTCTTCTGCCTCCTCTGACCAAAATCTAAGCTGACTTAGGAATTTTCCAGTACTTGGTACACACAACACACATACACACACACACACACACACACACACACACACCGATGCTCCTCTATTTATGATGGAGTTATGTCTTAACAAGCCCATCAAAATTCAGTAATATCATAAGTCAAAAATGCATTTAAAACACTTAACTTACTGAACACTGGAGTCTAGCAATACTGTGCAGGTAGCAGTTGTTTACTGTAAAGATCCTGTGGCTGACTGGGAAGAGTGGTTCACTGCCTCTGCCCAGCATCGTGAAGAGTGTATTGTTTGACATATTACTAGCTCAGGAAAGACCAAAAGTTAAAATCTGAAATACAAATTGTACTGCATGTGTATCATTTTTGTACCATCCTAAAGTTGAGAACCATAGTAAATTGGGGATTGTGTGTGTGTGTGTGTATGTGTGTGTATTTATCTTAGCTCTAATGACAAACATATGAGACATATCAAATAATTCCTTCTCACTCTATAACTAGCAATCTAAAGGATGGCTTCCAAAGAATTATTAAAGCACACACGAGAATTCAAATTATACTCCAATGAGGAGTAATGGATTGGAAACATTATCAATACTTCATAATGTGGGGAAAACCCTGGCCTCATAACTGTAAGGCCATAAAAATGATTTTGAGCAGTGAAAAAGAAATAACCCAGACTCCATCAGATGAACTGTTGACCCTTTAATACAGCTGGCCAACTTTTTTTTTACTTCATTTAATTTATTGACTTATCATCTTCTTAAGCTATATTCTGCATTCAATTGGCATAAAATGTCAGCATATCTAGAAAATATTTTTGCATTCTACATGCTAATTAATACACTTACCCTTACATAAAATTTGTTCCTTTGAAAATAATTTAGTGCCTTATGATTACTATATCAAACTCATATAAGTATATACATGGGAATAGGACCTGGCAATCCACTCCCAAGGCAATCCCGAAACAGTCAGCCATTGAAAACCCTATGAGGGTCGCACCTAACAACAACAACAACATAAGTATATACATATATACACAGGTTTCATCTTATTATAATCCATCTGAGATAAAAGTGAGGAAATCTCTGCATAATAAACATGTGTACAAGTCCCAGCCAATGATCCTCTTCTACAGAATGTTAAATAAGCCAAAATCTGGTTTGGCCAAAGAATGTCAATAGTCCTTTTGGACTTTTCTGCTACCTCAGGTGTGACTGAATGTACAGTTTTCTATCTACAATTTCAGGGCAATTAAAACTCTTAATAATTCTTTTTTTCCCTTGGCTGTACCTTTACTGGTTGGCAATTAATGACTTGGCTTTTGACCAATGTAGAAAAAAAATACTTTTTTCTCAGAAAACTTGTGATGACAGATGTGATTTTCCAGCTCTAAGATGCCAGTGGGAATTGACCCCAATAGTCATGAGCAATAAAGTTCTGTACAGATAAAATTCTATTTAGTGGAAGAGCATTTTCCCATTAGGAAATTCTTTCCAATAAGAAATAACTAGAAACCGGCCATGGTGCCACACACCTGTAATCCCAGCGAGCTGGGAGGCAGAGGTGGGAAGATCACAGGGTCAAGGCCAGAGGCAGTCAGTGTAACTTAGGGAGACCTTGACTCAAGATAAAGAATAAAACATGGGCTGGGAGTGCAGCCCAGCGGTAGAGTGCTTGCAAAGTATATACAGGGTCCTAGGTTCAACCCCAAGTATGGGGCAGAGGTGGAGAAAGAAAAAAGAGAAAGAACTAGAAACTTTGGATCATCGTCTTTCCCCGGGAAACAGTGCCATGACTGATTCTCATTCCAGGCCCTACCATGGTGAGCTCTCTACTATCCCTTCAACTCATCAGTGGTGACAGCAGCCGTGGGCCGGAGCTGTGGCCCCGTGTGTCTCCAAGTTTTCAAGGCCACCCCATGGTTGTATGACGTGTGACAGCTTTCGTCAGGCTCCTGGGGAGGTCTGTCTGATTTCACCACCACAGAGCAAGATGAGGCTTTGTGGAACATTCTTTTTCAGTCTCTTTAAAGAGCCCAAGCCAGAACACCGGAAGACAAGAAGCTGGTTTCTAGGACATTTAACCTCTCGAAATACAGGCCTTATCTAATGTCCCTGACACAGCCATCCTCCAGCTGCTGCTGTAGAAGAACAATGCGTACAAAAGATGAAGGACAACTTTGAATAATTAGCCCAGTTCTCAGGACTAATGACGAGATTATTAAAGTTACACATCAGCCTACACAAAGTAAAAGTTTTCTTCTGTAAAAGAGTCGATAAGTGTCATTGTCCACTGAAGCACTTATTTTCAAACTAAACCCAATTAAGAAGCTGGGCTGCGGGCCATAACTCCTACAGAAACTAACATATACTTCTTCCATGGCTTTGACAGCCCAGCCCAGTGCAGAGTACATGGTGGTAATTGAATTGCCTTTGATATTGTTTTCGCTAACATGGCGCAGAATTAACCATGGCTCTGGAGAGCAGAGGTCAGGCCCACTTGGCCTCTGTGGCCCAGGTCTGCCCTTCCTGTCACAACCTGCCCGAGCTTTCAACAGCGTCACCTCTGACTCACACTTAGCATTCAATAGCAAGATGGATTCTTCCACTATGAGAACCTGGACATGCGCCAGCCTGTTGGTACTAAAGCAATGCTTGCCACACCACAGCTCGCGAGGCCAGACGTTTATGGGAAATGCCTGTCAGCAAGACAAACACATAGCTTCTTCTTTTTAGTGAGCTGCAGAGGAAGCAGAGTGGGTGAGATAAAGCCCAGAGGTAGCACTTCAGAAGGTTCTGGAGCTGTGGACTGCTATAAAAGAGCACCCGTCAGAGAGGCCAACATGGCGCCTGTTGGCCCACAGTGCAAGCCAGAGGAAAGGCTGTGGGTGTACATGTCAGGTCTGAGAGGCAGCTGTTCAGGGACTTCTCAGTGCCCCACAGCCCCACGCAGAGTCAAGGAGGCCCTGTGTGTACATCTCTCCCTGGCCACTGAGGGATGTCTGAAGTTCACTGAGCACGTAGAGAGTCTCTTGTTGGGCAGAAACGAAAAACGCCAGTGGAGAGGACTGAAGTCTAGAAGGTAGCTCCATGGGAGAGGAAGTTGGAGCGGGATCTGTGTGCTGAGGCCCCGCCTGTGCGCTCAGGAGTGTCCTTTGCTGAGCTTGGCTTAGGCTTGGGTGTCTGAAACATAGCACAGATAAGTTTAGTGTAGCGTCAGGAAAAAATTACAAACTCCTTCCTTCATGTGGCTTTTGAGTACAATAAAATGAGCCCAGTATCAGCAAATGGCAGTCAACTGAGATAAGCGGCCGTTCTGGACGCAAATGCCCCCACCCCAGGAAAATAAGAGTGAGTGTGAGCGAGAAGCAGCAGAGGGAAATCCACAAACATAAGTCAGGATTTGTAGCTGTGAGACCATGCTTCTTTTGCTTGGACCCCAGCTTTGAAAACCACAGCTTTGCAAACCACAGCTTGCAGGTAGAGGAGGTGCTGCAGCCCCCTGGAGAGGGGCAGTGAGGGACAGGATAAAATTGTACCCCACTTGACTCGTCTCTCTGTGTTCCTTGGTCACACCCAGACCTGTCCTTCAAGCCAGTCCTACCCAAATCCTGCAACATGAGAGAAACCAATATATTCAGCCTAAAGTGGGGTATTGTTATTGTTGTTAGGTGGTGTCAAGTTGGGTCCGACTCATAGCGACCCGATATACAACAGAACAAATCACTACCTGACACTATGCCATGCCCAGCACTCTGTCGGTGCTTCTCTGCTATTCATAGGGTTTTTGATGGCTGCTTCGGGATTGTTTAGGGAGTAGGCTGTCAGGTCTTTCTCCCATTTTTTGCAGTGCTGGGGATGGGACCCAAGGCCTCAAAAAGTGCAGAGCACGACTCTACCAACTGAGCTAAACCCCAGCCCCATGAGAGGATTAGACGTAAAGAAATTTCTAGTAAAATTGTCTTTGTTTCTAATGGAGAAGCTTTGTAAATTATTGATCTGTTGAGGAAAATGAGAACAATTTGGTGTACAGCCTCACCTTGAGATAGATTTCCAACTCTTTCCTTGAAAGCCTATTCCTCTGAATCAGAGAAATAGGGTCACTCCTAAGCAGAGGTTCTTATGTTTGGGGTCCCCATATGAGCTGGGGATGTCACAGCATAGCATATTTCCCTACAGGACCACCTCATTCTCTCATTCTTTACCTCTTAATGAGAACTTACCCCTGTCACGTCACGGTAACCACCCTCTTGAAGAAGAACCACTAGGGACACCCTTATCACCGAATCCAACGACCCTTGTTGACCTTCTGTAGAGCTGACTCTGGCAATTACCATGGGACAAGGACAGGGTGGAACTCCTCCTCCCAGCTTCCCAGGCCTCTCTGCCCTTGTTCTTCCCAGATTTCTTCTGTTTTCTTCAGCAGCAGCAATTCTCTTTCCCATCTCCCAAGGGGGAGTGTTGCCCAGCGAGGAGCTCATCTGTGTCCAGAGTCCCAGCTCCTCAGGCTGCCAACGACATCCAGACCTTCACCTCTACCTCTGATCTTCACCTTGTTTCTGGTCTAGAGTTTCCAGTTTCATACTGGTTGGTCCACACACCCACGATCATCGGAGTCCCCCAGAGTACCTGGCACAGTGTATTGCACTGGTCTGGACAGGATAATATTAGCCGAATGATGATAGATGAATGAATGAATGAATGAGTGAGTGAATGAAACCTCCCAGTCTGCTGCACAAAGCCCTTCTTGTCACTCCTACCTTTCTTTCCTGACCCATTGTTATTTCCCAAGAGGAGACAATGTAGTGTCACAGAGGAGTCTCATACACAAAGCCTGATAAAGTGCCTCATACCTTCCACCTAGAAAACAGCATGATTGTCTTGAACCCTCTGTTCTTTTTCCAGGGCCTCGTTTTCCTTCTTAGTGAAATAGGACAAAAGTGATTAGCCCTTGTGGAAGGGAGAATTACTCATGGTCACGTGGTTGTCTCTTGTGGTGAGCCGGCATTAGGACTGACATATGAAGTGATTTATATCTCAGCTTCAACATGTCCTTTCCCACAATCTGCAACCACAAAACAATAGTGACAACAATAATAATAATAGGACTTGCAACATGCCAAGCTCTGTGCTGTGCTGATCACGTCACAGACGTTCCGTTTCTGAATCTTCTCAGAAACCCGGTAAGGCAGAAACCATTCCACAGGAGAAGAAACAGGGGCTTAGGGAGGGTGAAGGAGCTGGCTCCAGATAAGTGGGAGAGCCAGCTTCACGCAGACGTGGGAGCAGCGCTCTGACCCACTCCCACTTCAACGGATGGCCTCTCGTGCCTACTGGATTTGCTTAGAGAGGGCTTGAGTTGGTTCACGTCTGCAAATAACTGACTGCCTGTTAAATGCTGAACATTATGGGAGACAAAGGTTTAAGAAGATCAAGTCCACGATCTCAAGGAGCTCACCATCCAGAAGCAGAGCACTGAGACGGAAGGCTCTGAAGTGGAAACATACTTTTCGATGAAAGGGCTGTACTCGCACAAAGCCAAGCCCCCCAGCTCAGCATTCCATGTCCCTGTCCTTGAAGAAGATCCCAGCTGCCGGAGTTCTGACTACGCGGTGTTTCAGATTTAGTTTCCGCTCCTCTTTGATCAGGCTCCTCTGTCTTTCTAAAGCTCATACTATACATATAATTTCCATTCAAATTCAAAATCTTTCCGATTATTGTAGTGAATGCAGTGTTATTCAAGGATTTTTTTTTCCCTGAAAGAGCACCTATCTGACATGCATTTTTAATTTTATGTGCAATATGCAAATGTCATCACTGTAGTTGTTAACCGCAGTGCAGGATTGCAATTAACTATAGAGCTGTGCATTTTAGTTATATGCTAATGCTAATGAGATTTTCATAAAGCAAGTCCAATTACTAGTCCTATTTTTTAACTGTAAGAGCCAGTGCAAAGCGAAGGTGTTGACTTCCTTTGGAATAAATTACCCTTTGTCCTTGGCTCCTTCTTCATATTCAATCATCCTAAAAAGGAACTCCTGCTACTTGGAATATTCTGTCCTGTCTTGCCTTCCAGTACGATATTAATGGAGACTATGGGCAGGATTGTTTAGAAACCAATTTACACTGCACAGGCAGTGGGAAAACTTCCTCCGAATGTAAATTGTTCCTGCTGAGGAGCCGAGCTTTGAATAGTCAAAGTAAACAGGACCTAGAGGAGACTGAAGACTCAGACAGTGAGTTAGCAAAAATAAACCACAGAGGAGCGCATAGGCGGTGCATCCTTGGACTCAGGAAGCACAAGACGCACCTGGGTCCTTACGCTCAGATTTATGACCAGATGTGCCACTGGCTGAGAACAACAACGCTGTTTGTTATTCATTCAAAAAACAGCTACGGGGGCTTCTGTGTGCCTGACATTGAGCTAGACACTGAGCATTCAAATGTGAATGAGATGGGGGAGGGGAGAGAGACCAGGGAGTTTGATTTTAGTTCTGTATTCCTTGATTCTCTCAGAAAAAGAAAGTATCAAAGAATTATTTGGGCAGTGAAAGAATGAATCAGCACAATGCTTGCCTCTAGTGTGCTTCCACTCCATGGGTGTTCTTGAGCCAGATATGACTCATAGTAACCCTATGTACAACAGAATGAAACACTACCCGAGGCTGGGTCATGTACAAAATCTTTTTATGTTTGAGCCCATTGTTGCACACATTATGTTTCTTCCTATTTTGAGTTGTGTCACATGAGCAAAAGGAGGTTCCATTCCTGTCAGTAAGGTTGGCTCTACTTTGAGGAGGCAACTCTTCCCTAGCAGTTTCCTGAATGCCTTCCAGCCTAGGAGCTCATATTCCCGCAGTATATTGAATAGTGCTTCTCTGCTATTCATTGGGTTTTCAATGGCTAATTGTTTCGGGTCTGTCAGCTTGTCATACTGTGGGGGCTTGCATGTTTCTGTGATGGAGAAAGCTAAGCCACTGGTATTTCAGGTACCAGCAAGGGCCACCCATAGTGGACAGGTTTCAGCTGAGCTTCCAGACTAAGACAGACCAGGGAGAAGGACGTGGCAGCCCACTCCCAAAGCAACTAGCCATTGAAAACCCTGTTCCAGAGAAGCACTGTCCAGTCAAGTAGAAAGGTATGAATACGTAAGATGATTTTGTAACACAGGGTGACACATATGGTATGTCTTTAGAGGGGAGCAAAATAAAGAAAAAAATGAGTTTGGAGAAGGGAGGTGAAGGAGGAAAAGGAGCTTCTCGAAGTCAAAGAGGATCCTGAGGTGAGCGCGGAAGGTGGTGAGAGCTTGGTAGGGGGACAGGTGGAAAGTCTGTCAAGAGAAGAACGGCCCGAGGAAAGCACGAGGTGTGGAGCAGCCCAGGTGAAAGCCAGTGATGTAGGTGCCCGGAAGCACAGGGGAGGCCACAGACCAGAGGTGAACGGCACAGTTGGAAGGGGGCCACGGAGGGGCTTTAAGTAGGAGAATAAACGATCAGACTCCTGGAACTGCTCACTGGACAGCAAAGTGAAAGAAGGGAGGGTGTGTAAATCACATAGACACACTTCTTTTTTTTTTTTTTTACCACCTTTGGCAAGCCCCTTCTGTTCAACCCAGACCTTGAGACAAATGATCAAGTTATGTTTTTGTTCAAGAGGATATTTTCTGTCCCCCTGTGGAAGGCAATGAAACAAAAAAGTACTCTTTTTAGTTTTAGTATTTTTTCTTAAAGCAGAAAGGAAATATGGTGGATAAGATGAAGGTTTGAGGATGTCAACATACAGTCTGAGGGACTTTCCCACTCTGAGTCCACTTCTTTTATTGGGAGGGTACTTGGAGGTTGAACTTGGAGGCTGAACTCAGGGCCTCGCACATACTTTGTAAGTGCTGTGCCACTGACATGGCCCCTGTCCCCCATTTAAAAAAAATTTTTTTTTAAATCTAAAGACAGGGTCTCACTAAGTTACACATGCTACCTCTGGCCTTGAGCCTGTGATCCTCCTGCCTCCACCTCCTGAGTCACTGAGATTACAGGTATGAGCCATCATGCCTAGCTTTTTATTATATTTTATTTCTTTATTTTACTTATTTTATTTGACTTGATGGCACCTAACAAAAACAACAATTTTTTTTTAACAACAACAAACTGAGGGTTTGAACCCAGGGTGTTAAGAGTGCTTTGCATGAACTCTATCACTGACCCACACCCTCCACCCCTGAGTCAACTTCTAAACAAAAGGAAAGGGGAATAGAAATAAAAGAACCAAAGGGGGGGGGGGAGAGATTGAGGAGAAATGAGGGAAGAAAGGAGGATAGAAGTATTACCAAAAAACTGACTATAATTATGTGTGGGTAATGGAGCTACCTTTTCTGCATTTCACATCAACCTGCCGGCAAACCCCTGCCTGTTCTACTAGGAAGAGGATTGCCAGAACTCAGGAAAGGACAACGGGACATGGAATCTTCCAGAGTAAGTTAACAGAAGCAGACTTCCACCAGAGATGGAAATGGAAAGAGTGGAAATCGTCCACTCCATTGGGATAAGGGAAGACGTAAGCAAGAAAGTCCGTGGTGGGAAATTGAGGAGTTTGTATCAAATGTGCTCCGGGATCAAACTTAGGCCCTTGTGCATAATAAGCCGGGGCTCTACCACTGAGCTACATCCTCAGCCCTTGTTTTTTAGAGACAGAGTCTCATGCAGCCCAGGCTGGCATAGAACTCACACTGAAGAACGCTACCACCTCCTCCTCCCCCTCCCTATGAATGCTTGGAGCTCACTAACAATTCAAAATGTTTACTTGAAGTGTTACAATGCTTGTTTAAAGTTCCTGTATAATTAAGTTTGCTCAAGTTTCAATTTCCTGACCTGGGGGGGGGGGGTCTCTGAAGAGGAAGGACAGTTTAAACTTAGTTTCCTTGTGCCTTCCTGCCACCCCTTAAACTGTATAAAAACCCCAAGCCCCTCTCCTTCAGGGTCGCCTTCCTTCCCTTGCTAGGGAGACTCTATGGAGGGTTGACCCCGGCGCCGGAAATAAAGCCTCATGTTTATTGCATCGATCCAAGACTTGGTGTCTCTCTGGAGCCTCTCTCCTCGAAGAACCTAATTTGGGGTCCTACAACACGACACCTGCCTCCTAAGTGCTGTGATAACAGGGGTTACAGACGCGCACAGCCACACCCAGCCAGTGCCTTTTGCTGTAACTGTGAATTCGAATTGAAGTTCCCTGCTTAGAGTGAAGGGGTGGGAATTAGGGACAATGAAAATGGTTGAGCGTGTGGACATCGGGGCTCATCGATGATTGGAGTTTTGCTGGATAAATTCAATGCAAAGACCAAGGATCAAGGAAATTAGGGCGCAGGCAATCGATCTGGAGAGGAACAAAGTCTAGGCAGGAGCGGCTGGTGGGGAGGCAGCCAGGAGAGAGGAGGCGTGGGCTGAGCACCTGATGGCAAGCTGGGTGGGTGGAGGATTAGTCAGAGAGGCAGGCATTTAGGCTTGTTATTCCAGAGAAAGGGGAGCTTTTCTCAGCTCCAGGGTTGGGGGCAGTTGTGGGAAGGGTAGAGATGGAGTAGGGAGGGTCCCTGAAGATGGCTGAGCGGTCAGTGATCAGATGGGTGAGATTGGAAGAACATGGTACAGATGCCAAAGTCTTCTGTAGCTGAGAAGGAATGGGCAGAAACCCAAAGGACAGCATCATGAAAGAACAGAGAGCGTGTGTCTTAATGTCATAAGCCTTAAAGTAGCAGGGTCCTGGGGCACACACGGATGATTTCTAATCATCAACACAAATGTAGCTCTGGCTCCAAAGGGAATAGTGATACCTGCAGTTTATTCTGAGCCAAATATGAGCAATCATGGCCTGGGCACATGGATTGAGATTACCTTGAATGATGTGCTCCCCTGCGAAAGAGATTACATGAAATTTTATAGCCACAGAATGAAAGAAAGTCATACATCAATGCATTGGCCAGATATACCGGTGGCGCCTTCAGGTAGGCAGATGACAGCAGAGGGTAGAAATCTCTTCTACACGTCTCAGATGAGATCTTTAACATTCCTCCATGTAGGGTTGGTGGAAGCGAGTCTTCTAAGGAATACATTCCAGAAGTTTTACCTTATAGCCACCAAGGTGTTAGGTCAGATGTTGTTGTTGTTAGGTGCCGTCGAGTCGGTATCCGACTCATAGCAACCCTCATTGGGTTTTCAATGGCTGACTGTTTCAGGATTGCCTAGGGAGTGGGTTGCCAGGCCCTTCTCCCATTTTTGCGGTGCTGGGAATTGAACTCGGGACCTCAGAGACTGCAGTGCAGTGCTCTACCAACTGAGCTAAATCCCAGCCCGTTAGGTCAGAAGTTGGTAGTAAATGGCTATTAAGGGAACCAAAGACAGCCCAAGATAATTTCAGCTCTCCATCTGCAACGTTCCCTTTCTCCACAAGCATGCAGTTCTGATCCGTTGATCAGGCTGCAGGAATTTTAACCCAGATGTGGCTTCTTCAGAGAATTTTAATTAACATCCGCCATTGTCTTCCCAAACTCTTGCCATTTTCTTGCCTACAGAGCCTTCCTGCCCCAACAGGCCATAGGAGCAAAGTCCAGCCAATAGGTCTAGAGGGCAACACACTGGGGGCTTCTAGCTAAGATTTTCTCCCTGTTAAGAAATTATAGATGAGAGGAAATTGCCTATTCTACCCTTAGACACTGCATTAGGCTGAATAATGGCCCTAAAGTTGTTGTTGTTAGATGTCACTGAGTCAGCGACCCTCATAGGGTTTTCAATGGCTGATTGTTTTCGGATTGCCTCAGGAGTGGATTCCCATGTCCTTCTCCCATTTTTTGCAGTTCTGGGGATCGAACCTGGGTGCTCAGAGAGCACAGAGCACTCTCCCAACTGAGCTAAACCCAAGCCCAAGGCCCTAAAGTTACCAAGTACTAATTCTTAGAATCTATACATGTTACCTTGTACGGGAAAGAAAGGGGCTTTGCAAATATGATTCATTTGGGATCATGAGACTGAAATGCAGTCACAAACACCATTGTAAGAGAGAGGTAGAAAAAGATTTGATGCAGGCAAAAAAAAAAAAAAAAAAAAAAAAAGACCAGCAATGTGAAGATGGGGAGAGAGATTGGAGGGATGTAGCCACAAGCC
Organism: Pedetes capensis; assembly: GCA_007922755.1. Lineage (NCBI taxonomy): Eukaryota > Metazoa > Chordata > Mammalia > Rodentia > Pedetidae > Pedetes > Pedetes capensis. The sequence continues at coordinate 25,735 of VMDO01005497.1, read as the reverse complement.
AAGTAATGTTGGAGCACCCAGAAGCTGAAAGAGGCAAGGAAGAGCTTCTCCTCTAGAGCCTACGGACAAAGGATAGCCCTGCTAGCACTTCGGTTTCAGCCCAGTGATATTGATTTTCGACTTCTGGCTTCTGGACCAGGGAGAGAATAAATTTCTATAAATTTCTGTCCTTTCAAGCAACAAGCCCATGTTATTTGTTACAGAAGCTATTAAAAAAAAAAATACAAGCTGATGTGTAGGTGGTTCCTCTGGGCTGGACATGGGCTACGTGTAATATTGCTGTTTTGGTCATCCTGACACAGGATGCCTGGAGTGACCTCAGAAGACTGTGGCCCTGTAACCATAGCAACAAAGGGGGCTAAAGTGGCTAGACCTATTGTAATGGTAGTAGAGCTGGCCACATTTCCTCCTGCATGGAGGGGGAAGGAGAGTCAGAAGACCCTCATGGGACCTCCATAAGATCCTCACTTAAGGTGCCAATCATTAGCCCCTCAGGACTCGACAGCACCTAACAACAACAAAAAAATCTGTACCTGCAAGTGATGATAGATTACACAAGAGATAAAGGACCGGCTGAGAATGGAACTTGATAGTGGTGTGGCTTCCAGTAGACATCTTGGTAGGGACTTTTGGAAAAATTCTTCCCCTAGATGGAGCTGTATTTAAAGGCTGTCTATGAGTCATCCCTGCCCCCTGTAAGAAAATCCTAATAAACTTATGGCTTATGAAGTTTAACGTCATCCATCCTTTGGCTTGTCAGTGTTCCCTCTAGCTTTCACGCAACACAGGCATAGCTATGAGGGAGGTGACGTCTGGAGCTGTCGCAGCTATCTTGTAACCATGAGGGGACAAGTTGGAGGATAAAATTCACCATCTTGGAGAAAATAAAGCAGAGAGACAGATCTGTTGAACTAGTCAGTTATCACTTAACTTTTTAATTTACCATGTGTCATAATAAATGTCCTATGATGTATGCTTTGCTCTTTAGATACTATGTTCCTTGAGCCCATGGCATTCTAACTGATAAGGTCTGTCCAAGGAGTGGGACACTCATGACTGAGGAGGAACAGTGAGTACTGAAGGAGGAACCTGACCCACTTGTAACCCTGGGAAGAGGACATGAGAGATGTGAGAAATGAGCAGCTTGCATTTGAGTGGGGAGCAGAACAGGTAACCCAGGGGAAAGCCAGAAGACTCAGGAAATGGTCTGGGAAAGGTGGGAGGTTTTGAGGAGTCTGTTAATTAGGCAAGCAGCTAAGTAAAGTGCTTAGCGAGAAGGGGAAGAGTGGGAGGCGTTCTTACAAAGGATTATGTGAATCAGTACAGGGCGTTATTGTGATAAGTTATACAAAGCACAGACCGAACGGGGAACAGGGAAAGACTCATACTTTGGACAGGGACCAAAGAAAATAGGTATGAAGCTTGGTAGTTTAAACAGCCCCAGCATTGCCAAGAAAATATTTCTACAAGTGCCAGGGCTAAACGTTAATGTTCATAGAGTTCATCTATGGAGTTTGTTAAACATGTTAAACTCCCCGGGCTCCAAGATCCTGACTCAGTAGATCTCACTGTTGTTGTTGTTAGGTGCCGTGGAGTCGTGTCTGACTCATAGCGACCCTTATAGGGTTTTCAATGGCTGATTGTTTCGGGATTGCCTTGGGAGTGGATTGCCATGTCCTTCTCCCTAGGGTCCAGAAATTGGAATTTATTATGAGCATCCCAAGCAGCTCAACTGCACTTAGGATCACATTTTGAAATACAGTATCAAAAGCCAGGTGCGGTGTCGCACACTTATAATCCCAGGAACTCAGGAGGCAGAGGCAGGAGGATTACAAGTTCAAGACCAGAGGCAGTCTGCATAACTTAGCAAGATCCTGTTTCAAAAAGTAAAAAAATGGGCTGGGGGTGCAGCTCAGTGGCACAGCACTTGCAAACCATGCAAGCGCAAGGTCCTGGGTTTAACCCCCAGTACCACAAAAAAAAAAAAAAAAAGAAAAGAAAAGAAATACACACACACACACACACACACAGTATCAATTGTTTTTGACTAAAATCTACAGTAAGGAATACATGCTATGGTACAAGCCGCATGTACACATCCAAATGTATGTGCTTGTACTAGTGTGTGCATGTGTGCATGCACAGACAAGGCAGAAAAACAAGCTGTCTTTAGAAATAGAAGTTTATTTTTCACTTGTACAAGGTCCAAAGCAATATCCCTTGTCAGGTAACACTAGGGACTGGCACCTCCAAATAATAGCTCACTGCTTCCATTTGGTAGCTCTGAGACCTTGTGGCTTCAGGGTTACCCTGACGTTACCTGCAGGCAGATGGAAAGAAAAAGGATGGGAGTATGGGCTGGGGATGCGGCTTAGGGGAAGAGTGCTTGCCTCGCATACATGAGGCTCTGGGCTCCATTCCCAGCAATGCAAAAATGAGTAATAAAAAGGGCCGAACAGCATGTGTGGGAGGAGGTCAGGTGCCATGTCTGAATGTGCACATACCACCAGACATACTCCAGCAACCAGACCTCAGTCACATAGCCCGCTGCAAAGGAGGCTGGGAAACCTGGAAGGACCCACAGATACTGGCAACTATTGTCCACTTTAGGTGGAGAGAAGTATGTATTTTACTTAAATCAAAGTTTCATAAAATAATGGCTGCAGCCATACCACTATGCCATCTGATCCTGCCAGATCTCGGAAGCTAAGCAGGGCTGGTTAGTACTTGGATAAGAGACCGCCTGGGAACACCAGGTGCTGTAGACTTGGGAGAAGGACCTGGCAACCCCTTCCCAAAAAACAATCAGCCATTGGAAACCCAATGAATAACAGAGAAGTGCTAACAGTACTGTTTCACCTGTGGTACATAGGGTCGCTATGAGTCAGACACCGACTCAATGGCATCTAACAACAAACAACAAGCACATCCAATCCCCCACAGGTTTCTCAGCTTGTTGTGCTATGGGGGCTTATATGTTGCTTGAGGCTGAAAGTTATGCTTTCACTGGTATTTCAGATACCATTAGGGCCACACATGGTAGACAGGTTTCAGCTAAGCTTCTAGACTAAGACTAGGGAGAAGGACCCAGCAGCCCACTCCTGAAACAATTAGCTGTCAAAAACCTCATGAATCGCATAGAAGCACTGTCAAATATAGTGCCAGATACGCACGCACGCATGCGCACACACACACACACACACACACCCCTACATACACAGAAATTTATTCCTCACAGTTCTAGAGGCTTAAAAGTCCAAGATCAAGGCGCCATCATGCTGCGTTGTCTGGTGAGGGCTCCGTTCTCAGAGGGGAGGAGCGCTGTGTCCTCACATGGCAGAAGGCATGAGCCCTCAGAGACTAGGGAGACAACAACTGAAGTCCAGCCAAAAGTAAGCCAGCTGGAGGCTGCTAGGCCTCTTTTACAAGGGCCTTAATCTTATCCATGAAGGAGGAGCCCACATGGCCCCTGCATCTCTTAAAGGGCCCCCTCTGAATAGTTCCATTGGCAGCATCTGAACTGTGAGAGGACACATTGCAACCACAGCAGCCCTCAAATGAACTTGTGCAACTCCAGACAGGAAGTGGGGGTGGGTGGTGAGAAGGAGCTGCCCAGCCTCCTGCCCCTCCATGTCTGACTCTTCCTGCCCTTTCCTGCCAACTCAGCCATGGGGTTGGGGAAGGAGAAGAGGCGTGGTGAAGGAAAATGTGTGTAGACAGGACAGGAAGGGAGGCAAGGGGGAGAGAGGGAAGGCACCCCACAGCATCTTCTACCAGCTGAAGAGAAGGAAACCTAAAGCCTCTTCGATTCTCTCCCCAGGTTACATATGGATTTGTTTGTTGTTGTTGTTAGGTGTCATCGAGTCAGTGTCCAACTCATGGTGACCATATGTACAACAGGTGAAATACTACTGTCAGTGTTTCTCTACTGTTCATAGGGTTTTCAATGGCTGATTGATTTTTGGGAGTGGGTTGCCGGGTCGCCTCCCAAGCCTACAGCACCTGGTGTTCCTAGGTGGTCTCCCATCGAAGTACTAACCAGGCCCAACCCTGCTTAGCTTCTGAGATCTGACAGGATCGGACGCCACAGTGGTATGGCTGCAGGCAACACATGGATTTAGAGAGGCAACTAGAAGATGCAGAAAAATTTCCAGAGTGTACCTCCCAGAAAGATTCAGAATTAGCTGAGTTCCATGACAAATGAAAAGTACTTGAGAGAAATGCTAAGTGTCAGTCCAGAGTCCTAGACTGAGGACTACTCTTTTTAGATAGGTTAAAGTGTGGGTTGGACAGAAAATTAGCAAGAGGCAGGGGTTTGGAAAGACAGTGCCGGGTGCTAAGCCACCGACAGACGTGAGCAGCGCGTTGCCCATCATTACCCATGAGTAACTTGAGTCGTCAGAGTCTGGGGAGGTGAGACTGAAGTCCAGCGTTCTATTTTTAATTCATGGTGTGGAGATAAGAGTTAAATACGAAGCAGATTAAGACTTCCCTTAAATCTCCTCTACAAAAGAGAAACTAGAATTAATCTACAGGAGCCCTCCATGGATAGCTCAATACCATCATTTTCTAAGAATAAAATTAGAAGCAGAAAACTGTGACCTTATCCTTTTGACATCCAAGAATTATTGCGATCAAAGTACTACAGCCCATGAAATTACTTTCCAGGTTCTACTCATTAGATCGAGCATTTTCACTCTGTAGACTTGAGGTTTTAACAGAAAAGAAAAGAAAAAAGTCCCCTTACCTCAAAGGACAACTGCTCCCATATACTGGTTCATTAATGGGATGCTAATGCATGTGGAAGTCACTGTAAAGTCACAGGGGCAGAATTGAGAAGCAGATTTCAAACACCAATAGCCCTATGCTTGTTTTGGAAGTTCAGGCCACGCAAGTGTGGGATTTGAGTCGACCCTGAACGCTGCAGCCACAGAGGCACTCAGTGACAGGCTGAGTTTTCAATTTTAACTTTTAATCACATTATATGATATTACCTTTAAGGATCAAACATCAAATAGGAAGTCAACCTGGCTTCAAGAGTCTCTGTCACTGGACTTGTTAACTAGATCACAAGACAGCAGCAGAGCCAGATGAAGAGGGGAGACTCTGGAGCAGTCGGCCTGGGTTCGAGCCCCAGCCTCACCAGTTACTCACTGTGTGACCTTGGGCAAGTTGCTTAATCTCTCTGTGCCAGAGTTTCCACATGTGTAAAAGGAAGATAATAATAGTCCATGCCTCGAGTAAGGATTAATTGAGAAAATGTATGCAAAGCACTAAATCAGTTCCTAGTGTGATAGTGAGTGCTCAGCAGCCATTGGTGGTTGTTAGTTAGTATTGTGTTTTTGGAGATGGGAGAGAAACAAATCTGGAATGGCTGTGCACGCTGGTGGTTTAGTCCAAATCCGCTGAGGTCTACAGTCCTCAGGACATCACAGGCCTGCGCTGCAGAGGATGAGAGACGAGTCCACTGCACTGACGTCTTCTGTGTCTGGAGCCCTAGCCAAGCACTCAGCCTGGCACAACGCGCCATGCCTTGCTGTGTGCGTTTGGGTCATTCCAGCAAGTGAGGACGCTTTCCCAAACCACTCTCTGCATGCCTGGTCCTCTTCGGGACACTGATGAATTTCAAAGCAAACCTCTGCCCATGGTCCACACGAACACTAGCTGGAGAGATTCATACACTCAAGCAATTCCACAACCTCTTCATAAGGCCTAATATGAGAAGAAATTATATGGCTGGGGAGCTGGTGGTTGTTGTTAGGTGTCCGACTCATAGCAACCCTATGTACAACAGACAAACAGTATTGTCAATGCTTCTCTGCTATTCATAGCGTTTTTGATGGCTGATTGTTTTATGGGAGTGGGTTGTCGGGTCCTTCTCCCAAGCCTACAGCACCTGGTATTCCCAGGCAGTCTCCCACCCTAGTATTAACCAGGTCTGACCCTGCTTAGCTTCCAAGATCTGATGGGATTGGATGAGGTTGCTGGTAGGTTACAAAAATGAGGAAGAACTGGCTCCTGCTCTCAAGTTTACAGTTAGCTGAGAGACACAGTTAACAGGGGCCATAAGACAGAGAGATGTGTGCTATCGAAGCAGCACAAACTGATTGTTATGGAGCCTCCAAAGAGGGATCGCCAAATGAGACACATTCTCGCGGAATTCTAAACCATTGCTGATAATCAGAGGGCAGCACAGCGCTAATTCATTTCACAGACACGTACAGTATGGGCATCCACCATCTGGTACGCGCTGAGAGATGGCAGTGAAAAAAACAGAAGTCCTTGTGGACTGACATCCTAGTGGGCAAAACCACAATCAATGAGCAGAAAAGTCCAAGAGTATGCATATATAGATTTGTACACACATGAATAGTGTGTTGCCTACACCCATACCACTGTGGTGTCCAATTTCGTCTGAACTCAGAACTAAGCAGGGTTGGACCTGGTTAGTATTTGGATAGGAGAATGCCTGGGAACACCAGGTACTGTAGGCTTGGGAAATGGACCTGGTAATCCACTCCCAAAAATCAATCCACCATTGAAAACCCTATGAATAGCAGAGAAGCACTAACAATACTGCTTCACCTGTTGTATGTAGGGTTGCTATGGGTCGGAAACTGACTCAACGGCACCTAACGACAACAACAACATATAGTGTGTTGTTGCTCTTGTTAGGTGCCATTGAGTCAAGTCCAACTCCTAGCGACCCTCATAGGGTTTTCAATAGCTGATTGCTTCAGGAGTGGATTGCCATGTCCTTCTCCCATTTTTGCGGTGCTGGGGATCGAATCTGGGTCCTTGAGGAGAGACCGCGCAGCAGCGTTCTACCAATGGAGCTAACCCCCGGTGTATTGAGGGGTGGTAACTGTTAAAGCAGGGCCAGGGATTAACAGGGAAGGGAGGTGCTCTATAACACTTAGGAGACAAAGGCAAAATGTTGGAAGGGAGTTAGAGAAGGAGAGAAATGAATGTGGACTGAGAGCGTCATGGGAGATTTGGGGACCTGGGTGGGGGTGAAGGTTGCAGTGGGAGCCGTAGTGGGCAGGCTGTCCCAGCACGGGGGTTGGAGAGAGGAGTGTGGCAGGAGGCAGGCTACAGGCCAGGCAGGTGCCCCGGGAGAGGTGCGCTCAGTGTGCAGAGCCGGGCAGCCCGCCACGCAAGAGCTGAAGCCAGGACCGCACAGGCCATGTGAGGTGTAAATGTCAAGTGCGACTGAAAACTGCCTGCTGGGAAACATAAGCAGCCCCAGTTTTATTTCAGCTGGCGAACAGGAGCCAGGGCCAAAGGCCTGCGCCGGGGCAGGAACTCCAGAGCACTTTCTGCTTAATCTGCCTGCCAGAAAGATGCCGGGACGGCCCCGTCTCACTCGGGCATGGAATCTGCAAAAGGCAAACCTGGAGAAGAGAGAAGAGAGTGGTGGGTGCCAGAGCCTGGGGGACAGGGAGAGGGAGATGTTCCTGCAGAGGCCCGAGGTTTCATCTAGGTAGGATGAGCAGGAAGACCGCAATTAATAATTCTATAGACTGTTCTGTCAAAAATGCTAAGAGTAGACATTAATTACTCTCACCATGCACACACAAATGGCAACCTTATGAGATGAGGAATATGTTGTTGTTGTTGTTGTTGTTGTTGTTGTTGTTAGGTGCCATAGAGTCGGGTCCTACTCATAGTGACCCTGTGTTCAACAGAATGAAATACTCTCCGGCACTGTGCCATGCACATGATCTTTTTATGTTAGAGCCAGTGTTGCAGCCACTGTTTTCTTCTCATTTTGAGTCATGCCACATCAGCAAGTGGATGTCCCAGGTCAATTCCTATCATTAAAGTTGACTGTACTTTGAGGAGGCAACTCTTCCCCAGTCGTCTATATTTGACAGTGCATCTCTGTTATTCATAGGGTTTTCAAGGGCTAATTGTTTTGGGAGTGGACTGCCGGGTCCTTCTCCCTAGTCTGTCTTACTGCAGAAGCTCAGCTGAAATCTGTCCACCATGGGTGGCCCTGCTGGTATCTGAGATACCAGTGACATAGCTTTCAGCATCACAGCAACATGCAAACCCCTACTCCATGCCAAGCTGAAGACACGTGGGAAAGGAATAAGTTTGTGGTAATCATTGCACTATGTATGTGTATATAGAAACATCATGTCATACACCTCAAATGTGTAATTTTTATTTTTTAAAAATGTTGTTGTTGTTAGGTGCCGTGGAGTCGGTATCTGACTCATAGCAACCCTACGTACAACAGGCGAAACAATATTGTCAGTGCTTCTCTGCTGTTCATAGGGTTTTCAATGGTGGATTAATTTTTGGGAGTGGGTTGCTGGGTCCATTTCCTATCCAAGTATTAAACAGGCCCAACCCTGCTTAGCTTCCGAGATCTGACAGGATCAGATACCACAAGGCCACAGCTGCAGGTCTTTTTAAAAATAGAACTTCAAAATGTACCTCTTTGGACATGATACCGAGGAGGACATGAGCAGCCCCGTATTTCCACCTCTCTGGCCTAGAGATTGTCAGGAGCAGCCCTTTCCGTGCCAGCCTATGCTTCACCCTGTTTCCAGGGGACTGGACGTCTCTTCTGTGCTCACCCCTGCAGTGGCAGGCATGAGCAGCATTTTGCTTGGAGCAATGAGCCAGGACTTTGTAGAGCAGGGAAAAAGTGGCCTCCAGAGATGAGGGGCCCGGAGCAGGGAAATGTGCACCACATGCGGGTTGTGTTCCATGTCGGTGCTTGAGTTCTGCTGCCTCTTCCTTCAGCAGCATCGAGAGGCCGGTGCTCCTCCTGTGATCCGTGCCCTTGCCTCAGCAGCCTTCCCCGGCCTTCTGAGATTTGCTATCTCAAATTGCCATGGGTCAAGAAAGCAAATACACAGGCCTTTAAAAAAGGCATGGCGTCAAAACCCAACGATGGCTTTGAATGGGTTGGGGGTTTGTTCAGTTGGTAGAGTGCTGCTCTGCGCTCTCTGAGGCCCTGAGTTCAATCCCCAGCACTGCTTACACAGGAGAAGGACCTGGCAGTCCACTCCCGAAACAATCCTGAAACAATCAGCCATTGAAAATCCTATGAATAGCAGAGAAGCACTGACATAGTGCCGGGCATGGCACAGTGTTGGGGAGTGTTTCATTCTGTTGTACGTAGGGTTGCTCTGAGTTGTACCTGACTTGATGGCACCTAACAACAGTAACAAGGGCTTTCAATGGGAGCTTAAAGCAAACTGAGCACACTTTGCGTGGTACTTAGAGACTTTTTCTAAGATTTTTGTATGGGTTGAGTTGGCTTAAATTCTAATGGGTACCACTAGAGTATTTTTTATGGAGTACAATTCTTTAATGTAAAATCAAAAAGCTAGAATCATCAGAGTTTGCCTGGCTTTCAAGTTTGCAGGAGGCTGTCTAATCCAGGGCATGTACAAGATGTACTATCCCCTCCCCAATTTTTTGGTTAATCAGGTCAGCCTATAAGTGGGTATCTGTGATGTATGGAGTCTGTGATAAATAGCTCCCTTGGAAAACCACTAATTGCTCAAACAACTGTTTTACTTCAATTACCAGCACATTCTACATCCCATTGACATAAACTGTTGTGTGGATGTTTGCTAATGCACTTGCTCGTTTTTTTGGCAAATATAGTGAGCACACGGTATGTGAAAGTACCCCCTACATGCTAGGTGTTCAACGGAGGACAAGACAGTAGGCCACAACCCTCACATAGTAATAAGCCGCAACCCTCTGGGCTTCTTAAATGGGTTTTTCTTAACCCCAACAGAGAAATTTTGCCTCTTGAAGGCTGTAAGAATTTTATTATCCTTTATTTCTCCTTTAGACATTGCAACTCTATTTCAGCAATCAAGTGATTGAGCACAAAGTAGAAAAAAATTTAAAATGTCAGCCACCAGCTGGGGACTGTGGTGCATGCCTATAATCCCAGCTACTTGGGAGGCTGAGGCAGGAGGATCACGTGTTCCATTGCAGAGGCAGCCTGCACAACTTAGAGAGACCCTATCTCAAACTAAAACATAAGAAAGGGGCTTGAAAGTACAGCTCAGTGGTAGAGCACTTGCCTATCATGTGCAAAGCACTCGGTTCAACCCCCACCCTCCCTGCCAAGTACTAAAAAAAAAAAAAGGAAAGAAAGAAAAGAAAATCAACCACCTCTAAGCACAGAAAAATTCTGTAGAGTCACATCTTCAGAAGGTCAAGGTTATAAAATCAGAATAAAAGATGGAAATCATGAATAAGAAAAACTTGCTTTGAAATTCCCTCAGGAGGGCGCCATGCTGGAAATCAACACACACCATGTCTGAGTAAATCCAAGTCAGCTCACATTTCTTCTAGCTTTGGTCAGGCACTAGATAAATGGTTGGCTGGAATTTAGGTGTAATGTCATTATGAAAACGTATCTTTAAAGTGCTAGAACTGCTTTCAGTATCAGATAAAGTGGGTCAGATGGAAAGAACAGCAGATGAATGTATAGAAGTTTATAAAATAGTTAACCAATTAGTTACATTTACTTCTAGTAATTCTAATAGCTCTGCCACTCCTAACCATCAAATCAAAAGCATCAATTGCACTAAAGCACCTAACAACAACAACAACAAGAGGCCATGGGGTTGGGATTAAAAGCAGCTTCTCCATGATGTGCTTTCCTACCCCCTTGTGTGGTGGAGAAAGGCAGCTGAGGGTTCCCCAGCCCCCACAGAAGGGTTCTGACATCCTGTGGGGGCCACTGGACCAGAAAAGAAAGGCCTAGGTTGGGTCAAGGGCAATATGTAGCATGTGCACTGGAGTTTAAATTGCCAACCATCAGCAGTAGGACACTCTCACAAAGCCCAGAAACTAGGACTAAGAAGTCACACCCTAACTGAGACCTGCAAGGACCAGGAAGAGCCTTAAGATGAAACATCTCACGTAGGTCTCCCCTGAGAAGAAAGGCAGAGGGTGGTGAGGGGAGGAATCTTGTAGTTGCCAAAATATGTATCTAAAGAAACTGAGTATTAAGCTAGGAGTAACTGAGTTATTTTGAAATAACAGTATTTTTACATTGCCTACTAAAACCTGGGGAGAAGGACCTGGCAGCCCACTCCTGAAACAATGAACCATTGAAAACCCTATGAATAGCAGAAAAGCATTGACAGAGTGCCGGGCATGGCACAGTGTCAGGGAGTGCTTGGTTTTGTTGTACATAGGGTGGCCATGAGTCAGATCCAACTCGACAGCACCTAACAGCAACAACAACTAAAACCTGAGAGCTAAATTGCATTATATTTCTATCATATGAATAGCACTACACATTGTAACCCCCATGTGTCTGCCAGCTTGTCGTGCTGTGGGGGCTTGAGTGTTGCTGTGAGGCTGAAATTTGTGCCACTGGTATCTCAGGTACTAGCACAGCCACCCATGGTGGACAGGTTTCAGCTGAGTGTCCAGACTAAGACAGACTAAGGAGAAAGACCCAGCAGCCCACACCTGAAACAATGAGCCATTGAAAACGTCATGAATAGCAGAGAAGCACTGTCAAATATAGTGCTGGAAAATGAGCCCTCCAGGCTGGAAGGCATTCAAAAGATGACTGAGGAAGAATTGCCTCCTCAAAGTAGAGTTGACCTTGATGAGAATGGAGTAAAACTCCTGGGACCTCCTTTTGCTGATGTGGCACAACTCAAAGTGAGAAAAAACATAGTGGTTACAACAACAGGCTCAAACATTAAAAAAAAAATCGTGTGCATGGCACAGTGTTGAGTAGTGTTTTATCCTGTTATACACAGAGTCACTATGAGTCAGACTGCACTTGACAGCGCCTAACAACAAAAACACATTGTAAACCTGCTACCAATCCCAACTCATGCTTTCTCCAAAATACCCCAAAAATAAGTGAAATGGTAGAAAGAATCACCAGCACAGTTCAATTGGTTCTTTCTATATACTTTGAAATACATATCGAATTTTTATAAACTAAACTCATGTAATGCCTGCAGCCATAGCACCTTAGCCTCTGATCCCGCCTGATCTCAGAAGCTAAGCAGGGTCAGGCTGGTTAGCTCTTAGATGGGAGACTGCCTGGGAATACCAGGCACTGCAGGCTAGGAAGAAGGACCTGGCAGCCCACTCTCAAAACAATTGCCATTGAAAACCCTATGGATAGCAGAAAAGCACAGACAATAGTGCCGGGCATGGCACAGTGTCAGAGAGTGTTTCATTCTTTTGTACATAGGCTCACTATGAGTCGGACTTGACAGCACCTAACAACAACAACAAATGCATGTAGGGCACCATCTTCCCATGCTCTTTTTTCTATTCCTATGGCTCCCATAAAAGTGGCCTCGAAGAACACGATAGCGTGCTTAGACATGCTACTCTTCAGTGTGTGCCCACCGAGATTCACGTCTATCACAAAAACCACGTGGGGAATGAGAAGTTTTATTTCTTAATTTTATGCGTAACATTCTTCTGGTTGCTTTTTAAATTTTTTTTCAGCTGGCCCCAATATTCTGAGCTCAAGTGATCCTCCTGCCTCAGCCTCCCAAGGGGTTGGGACTACAAGCGGATGCCACTGCACTAGCCTTGCCTTTCTGGATTTTAATGAAACTGAACCTTTTGTCATTTCGATTCTAGGCATTTCTAATCGGGAAATCATGTTACATTCTATCTAGAATCATATTGCATTCTGTCTTGTCATCCAAGTTTAAATAGAGCACAGATGTTCAGCAAATATTTGTTGATTAAAAGATTAAAAGACTATGTGTATAAGCTGGTTTGGTCAGCAGGAACTAGGGTAGGTTATATATTCACATCTTAATATGAAGCAATAGAGTATATGAAAATTTATTTGGATAATGTGGTATTGAGACCTTGCCTGTCTCTGAATTCTCATGATTTCTAGTCCAAGCTACCTAGCTTCATCATTGTTGTTATGAAGAAGGCTACCACCTCCTCCTCCCCCTCCCTATGAATGCTTGGAGCTCACTAACAATTCAAAATGTTTACTTGAAGTGTTACAATGCTTGTTTAAAGTTCCTGTGTAATTAAGTCTGCTCAAGTTTCAATTTCCTGACCTGGGGGGGGCGGTTCTCTGAAGAGGAAGGACGGTTGAAACTTAGTTTCCTTGTGTCTTCCTGCCACCCCTCAAACTGTATAAAAACCCCAAGCCCCTCTCTTTCCAGGTCACCTTCCCTCCCTTGCTAGGGAGACTCTATGGAGGGTTGACCCAGGTGCCGGAAATAAAGCCTCATGTTTATTGCATCAATCCTCGACTCGGTGTCTCTCTGGGGCCTCTCTCCTCAAAGATCCTAATTTGGGGTCCTACAGTTAGGTGCCATCGAGTCAGTATCTGACTTATAGTGACCCTGCATATAACAGGCGATACACTATTATCAGTGCTTCTCTGCTGTACATAGGGTTTTCAATGGCGGATTGATTTTTGGGAGTGGGTTGCCAGGTCCTTCTCCCAAGTCTACAGCACGTGGTGTTCCCAGGTGGTCTCCTATCCAAGTACTAACCAGGCCAGACCCTGCTTAGCTTCCGAGACCTAACGGGATCAGGGCTATGGCTGTACGCTAGCTTCATCATTAGAGATTAAATACTATCGGTTTTATTATAGATAAGCAGTATTTATTTTGACAAACTTAATCTAGTTCTCCAAAAAGCTGTTAAGAGGCCTCAGGTACAAAAGTCAACAGCAAGATGGGTCAAGTTTGGTGTCAGAAAGATAGAAACAGATCATCCTTCCACCTTGTTGAGCACTAGTCAGGAAGAGCAAGAGACAAAAACCATTTGCACTGCCCACGGCAGGGCTCAGTGAGACTGTTAAAAAGTTGAAACCAAGAACAAATCTATTACAGAAACTCAATTAGCCTTGGAGAGCCGTGTCCCAGAGCAGTCTCCACAGAGAGGAGGAAGCTTCTCCCGGGCCCCAGACGTGATTGCACAGCTGCTTGGGCCTCCGGGGTTCACAGAGGAAAGAAAGCGAGAGGAAGTGAGCAGAGGTGAGATCCCGGTTTGTGGAGATGCTGGCGTCCCGCGAGCATGTCCCTGTGTTCACATGCTGGCAGGCTGCCCGGAAGGAGCCAGCCCAGCTGTTGGTCTGCTGGCCGTCCGTTTAAGCTGATGATTGTTGTAGTTGGGAGCAAAATCCCAGCTCTCCGGTCAGCAAAGCATTTTCCAGGCGAAAGCCCCTGTCAGCATTCAGTTCAGTGGTCACTGCAAATCAGAAAGGGCTGGGAGAATGGCAGCCAGATCCATCCACCCTTTCGAGGAGGAGTCAGCTCGGGTGTTTGATGGCGAGAGAGACCATGCTGGTTGTCACTACAATCATGGCTGCCAACTAAGACTCTCAGCATCGCATTTACTATAAAATTCTGGTGCCTAAGGAGACTTTGGAGACTGTCTAGGTTTAGGAAAGAATCAGGAACCCAGAGCTTAAGAGACTTGTCAAAGTAACACATCTGTTTCCTGGCAGAGCCAGGGAGAAAACCCAAATGGCCTAACCGTTAATCCAGGGATCTTTCCGGCACAGCCAACAGCTTTTTGAGGACATATAAGACATCTTCCCCATGTTCACTCTTCTGTCATCACAGTCCCCTGCCCCTCCATGTCTGAAAAGGACGTTTTCAAGGATAAATATCTGGAAAGCATTTGTGAATTTTGATTAGAAGGTTTTCCTTGACTGCCAAAATCCCTCCCGTCATTTTTGTGACATTTTGCTAAAAATATTTCTTTTTCTAATTGTAAAGATTTATTCTTAACTCTAAAGGTTTGGTAATAAAAGGTAGAAGTTTTCCTAATTCTAAACTTTTGGAGATAGCAACATTAAAGATTTGATGTAGCTGGGTGTGGTGGTGCATGTCTGTAATCCCAGCACACAGGAGGCTGGGGCAGGAAGATGGTGAGTTCAAGGCCAGCCTGAGCTATGTAGTGAGACCCTGTCTCAAGAACAAAACAAAAAACAATGAAAGAAAGAAAGAAAGAAAGAAAGAAAGAAAGAAAGAAAGAAAGAGAAAGAGAGAGAGAGAGAGAGAGAGAGAGAAAGGAAAGAAGGAAGGAAGGGGGGAGGGGAAGGAGAAAGAAAAAGAAGGAAAGAAAGAAAAGGAAGGAATGAAGAAAAAGAAAGAAAGAAAGAGAGAGAGAGAGAGAAAGAAAACAAAAGAATGAAAGAAAAGTACATTCTTCCAGATACATATATGCTTGTGTCCATACATAAATATACAAATGATATGTGAATGGTTGATAATTTATTAAGCTTTTGCAATTTCAGAAGTATGCTGTTTATTCTTGGTAGATGGGAGATGAACTATCAAATACCTAAAAAATGAGCTTTATTACCCAGAGAGATATTTGCACTTTGTTTATAAAGTGTAGGTTCTCTTTGGGGGCTGGGGTTTAGCTCAGTTGGTAGAGTGCTACTCTGTGCTCTCTGAGGCCCTGAGTTTGATCCCTAGCACTGCAAAAATGGGAATCCACTCCCAAAGCAATCCCCAAACAATCAGCCATTGAAAACCCTATAAGTAGCAGAGAGGCACTGACATAGTGCCAAGCATGGCACAGTGTTGGGGAGTGTTTCTTTCTGTTGCACATAGGGTTGTTATGAGTTGGATCTGACTCGATGGCATCTAACAACAACAGCAAAGATTCTCTTCACCAACACCTCATTGCACCCTTACACCTCACTACCCTACTGATAACTTGTTTCACTTTTAGTCCCAAGAACAAAAATTTAAGTTGTATCTCAAAGTGCTGCTAGAATGAAGACTACGCAAGCAAACAGAATCTTAGAAGAAATTGCAGGAGAATATATGTATAAGCTAGGGAGATCTAAAATTTAAAATTTTTCATATAGAAAAGAAGATAGAGACCCAGTGTTTGGGAGAAGAGGGGAGGTTGTTTTCCAGAGGTGGTGGCAGGAGTGTGTCACATACCTAAAGCCCAGGAGCTGGAAGGAGCTCCAATAGTGATGGCCCAGTGTGTCCCAGTCAGGCCAGGACCCTACACCCCACGTGGGCGTCTCAGTAAAGACATTACTGCCAAGACCTGGACATGGAGAATGTAAACATTGCCAGGGGAATTGCCTGCCCACAAACAGATTACACAGTCAGGGAGACCAAGTTCTCAGAGATAAACCCAACTGACTGAGAACCATTGGCTTTGACCTGCAGGCTCCTAGAGTGCTCGTATGATCCCCGATGAGTGACAGGTACTCCCTGAAAAAATGACAGATCAGAGTTCCCAGCGACCCTGATGGAGGGGACTGAGCCTCCCTGAAATGAATTTAGAGAAACAAAAGCATACGATGACTCTCCTACCTATGAACTGTGGAGCAAATCAAACATGTAACATGTGATATGATAGGATAGGATTTTATTTACATATCAGGGTATCCAACAATATAAATATTATTGCTTCTAATGGCACATCTACCTCACTAAACACAAAAAAAATTGTTAAAGAGAGGTTAAATAATCAAAAGTAAAAAAATAAGCAAGCAAACAGAATCTTAGAAGAAATTGCAGGAGAATATATGTATCAACTGGGGATCAGAGAGCCCTTTATATACTTCATATCAAAACAAGAAACTTAGAAGTGATAAAAGAAAGACAGGCACATTTGATATATAAAATTTAAAATTTTTCATATAGAAAAACATGTTGCTGTTGTTGTTAGGTGCCATCAAGTTGAGTCGGACTCATAGCAACCCTCATAGGGTTTTCCATGGTTGACTGTTTTCGGGATTGCCTTGGGAGTGAGTTGCCACGCCCTTCTCCCATTTTGCAGTGCTGGGAATTGAACTCGGGACCTCAGAGACTGCAGAGCAGTGCTCTACCAACTGGGCTAAATCCCAGCTCACAGAAAAACATAGATATGTTAAAATGAAAATACAAATGTTAAGTTGGGGGGAAATTGCCATTGATATGTTAAAAAAGGGGTTAATATCAGTAAAATGCAAATAATTTTACAAATTAGTAAGAAATAGATACAATGCAACAACATAAGTGCAAATAATATGAATAGAAAATTCACAGATGAGCAAACCCAAATGATGATTAAACCTATAAAAAGATTCTCTATTTCACTAGCTGTCAGGGAAATGCAAATTAAAATAACAATGATACATTCTTTCTCACTTAATAGATAGACAGTTGTTTTGAAAGGAATACTCTCACATACTGATGTTGGAAATTTAAGTAAATGTTAAACATACACACACACACGTGCGCACACATACATCCTTTAACCCAGAAATCCTCCTTCTGGAAAGTCTATACCTTAAAAATATGAGTTATCTCTTCATGGCTTCAGGAGTAGTGAAAGATTCCTTAAACAAGACACAGAAAAAGCAGGAACCCTAACGGAAAATGTTGATAAGTTGGCTATGTAGTCATCCTCTGGATCCTTGGGGGATTGGCTGCAGCCCCTCCGCCCCAGGATACCAAAATCTGCAGATGTTCAAGTCTCTTCTATGAAATGGCATAGTACTTGCATACTGTAAGTAACCTCTAGATTATCCACAGCACCTAATGCAATGTGAATGCTATGTAGTTGTCATACTGTGTTATTTAAAGAATAAGGACAAGGGGGGGAAAAGTGAGTGTTCAGTACAGATGCACTTTTCTTCCCCAAATATTTTCTATCTGCGTTTGGCTAATTTTGTGGATGCAGAACTCATGGATATGGAAGGACACTGTATTAATATTTTGTCTATATGTCAGAAGATGTCACAAACATATTTAAAAGACAAGCCATAAACTGGAAGAGGGTAGCTGTCACTCATAAAATGGTCAAAAGATTAATATCCAGAAATACTTAATATATATATATATGTGTGTGTGTGTATATATATATATATATATATATATATATATATATATATATATGAAACTGCCAATATACAACAATTTCTGACCTACAAAAAATGGCAATTTCATATGACTTGGCTTAATACAAAGAATCTTCCAAAACAATAAGAAAAAGACAACTAACCCAAAAGAAACATACAAAGGAACTTACAAATAAGGAAAACCAAGAAGCAGATAAAACTTTGGGAGTAAGCTTAACTCACTAGAAATCTGAGAAATAGAACAAAAAATGTGATGACATAGTATTTTATATTACAAAGCTGTCAAAGAGTAAAGAGCATTGCTAAAAATGTGAGGAATACTATAAGAGTATGGCTAGACTGTGTCTGGCGTATTTTGGACATGTTGTCAGGGGAGACCAGTCCCTGGAGATGGACGTCATGTTTGGGAGAGTGGCAGGTCAATGAAAAAAAAGGAAGACCCTCAATTAGATGGATTGGCATAGTGGCTGCAACAATGGCTTAAACATAAAAAAGATCATATGCCTGGCATGGAATCAGGGAGTATTTCATTCCATTGTACAGAGTCACTATGAGTCAGACCTGACTCCATGGCACCTAACAACAACAAACAACAATAGGAGTACAAACTGGTACAATTTGGCAATACTATATGAAGATAGCACACTGACCCACCACCTTCACTGCTGGGTATGCACACCAAAAAGAAGCTCCAGGAAACTTACATAAGAAAAACTTATGAAGCATCATCTATAATAGCAAAACATCAGAAGCGATATGAATGCCATTGCATTTAATAGGTACACATCTGATAAGTAAACTGAGGAAGATGCCTGTATCTGTCACAATTACAGAATTGCCTCTACATACGTCAATGAGAATAAGTTTCTAAAAATATAATATTGAATAAAAAACAAATTGCCAAAGGACACCTGGAGTATGAACCTAAATAGGTACATTTTAAAATTACACAGGATGTTTTATATGTAGTAAAATATGGATGAGGTCAATATATTGCTGATTTAAGGTAGTGGTTATGGAGGGAAGGAAACGGAATGGAAAAGAAATAAAGAAGTCTTTAATTCTAACCTTATTTTAAAAAAGAAAAAAAGACTCAAGTTCCTGGCATGGTGGCACATGCCTATAATCCTAGCAACTCAGGAGGTGGGGCAGGGGACAGGAGGATCAAAAATTCCAGGCCAGAGGCAGCCTGTGTAATCGAGCAAGACCCTGTCTCAAGATATATATATCTATATCTATATCTATCTATCTATATATATATGATATATACCATATATATATGATATATATCATATATATCATATATATCATATATAGATATATATCATATATCATATATATCATATATATCATATATATCATATATATCTCATATATATGATATATATATATATATATATATATATATATATATATATATATATATCTTAGGTGCTGTGGAGTCATGTCCTACTCTTAGCAACCCTTGTAGGGTTTTCAATGGATGAATGTTTCGGGATTGCCTTGGAAGTGGATTACCATGTCCTTTTCTTATATATATAACGGGCTGGGGTGCGGCTCAATGGTAGAATGCTTGCAAAGTGTGTGCAAGACCCTGGATTCAGACCCCAGTACCACACACACACACACACACACACACACACACATACACACACACGCACACACATCTCTGAAGTAAAAATGTCAAAATGTTAACAATTGTTTAAAAAAAGTGCCTACTTCTGTGTGTTTGCAAATTATCCTCTGTTCTTTTCTGTATGTTTGAAATGTTTATAATTTTAAAAATTATTTCAATACATAAGTTTTCATACACAGGATGTTTGCTGCAATTTGTTTCTAGAAATGAGACCAATTCCAGTCCCCATTGATAAAAGAAATAGTTGTGGGAAGCGTAGTAATGAGCACCATATATTTTACTCGACCATGGCTTTCTTGCAATAGACAGAATTGAGCTTTTACTTAGTTTATTAAAAAGAATGTGACGTTTAGTCTCACATTGTTGAAGTAATGAAGAATGGGACCTTGTGATACATGATATTCTGAAACTGGCTGTGTAATATTTCATCATACAGGAGCAGGTGATATCATAGGTGAATGTTTGCCCACTTGCCTCATCCTGTTTATTAATGATCCATTTTCTTCCCTCTGCCCCTCCTGTGTCTTTGAAGGTTTGATTTGGAGAGTTGTTCACCCACCTCCAATTCCTCTGTGGTTATGGCTAGAACCTCTGGGTTGCATAATTTTGCAGGAGAGTAAATTATGACATCAAGGTCTTTTGGGCTGATTTCTAATTAAACAGAAAAGCCCTTGATAAGGTGAACTCTCCCATCAATTTATGTGGGTGGCAAATGTCAGAAAGCACCTTGAGATTTCAGTTTTCTTCTTTCCCATCATCAAAGAAAGGGTCACTCCTTTGGCCTGTGTCTCTTTGTCCACAGTACCTTTCTTCAAAGGTCCGGTTAACCACCTGTCACCGTGCTCCTGAGCCCCTGGGATAAAGCTACAGGCATTTTAAAGCATCTCTGCGGAATGTCCAGGAGACTGGAGGAAAAGCAGGTAGCCTGTGGCAGGCAACACTAACAATACCAGAAATAGATAAAGGGCTAACAAGGGCTCCTCCGCATTCTCTGAGCTGCCTCCCTGAACTCCTGGCCTGCTTTGAAGATTGTTGCTCTATCACAGAGGTTATGCCATTATTTGAAAGATTTGGCCGCAGTCATGTCGCTCCTTAAAGACATCTGCTCTCTCAAAACTCCTCCTTTGGCTGGTATTTTAAGAGCTGCCTCTGTACTGTGGATGCGTAGCCCACTGATGTTCCACAGCTATGAAAGGATCTCTCATGTGCCACACCGTGGCCTTCCTTCCAAAGCCCTTGTCATCCAGAAATAAAATTGCATTTCTTAAGAGGAAAATGAAAGCTTATTTTCCCCCCTTGTAATGTGGAGAGCTTCTTCTCACCACAGCAGATTGGATCAAAATCTCCCAAAGGGGCATGGAGACAAAAGGGAAGATCTGAAACTTCCCGGTGAAAGCAGGTCACCGTATTCTCCCTTCCTCCTCTTCGCTGTCAACACCTCTGCAGGAGGCGAGGAGCGCCTGCAGAAAGGCGATGTGAAGGGGCTGCCCACACCGGCCCTCCAGCCTAAGACACAGCAGTGAAATTGATAACTACCATCGGCTCACTCGCATTTGCAAACTGCTCCCGCTTGAGGGTTTAGAGGCTTTTTTTTTTTTGGTCAGTTGAGGACAAAGGAAATGCCCTTTCCTGTGTTGAAAGAAAACAAGTTAAGGACTTCAATTGCTTCCCCTGGAGAGGCTGGCTGATTTCGGAAGTCTTTTTCATGGCTTGGATGCCTGGGTATCTACTGGGATCTGGGCATATTCGAGCAGTAGACAGCTAGTGTCACTTTGCAGGTGACGATCGGGCAGACTTTGGAGAGGGAGCCATAAACTCGGAATCCAGTTCCCAGAGCCAGAATACCATTAGATGTCAAATGTGGCGTATTAATGAAGTGGTTTTGAATTAAATTATGGATAGGACATAATCCTAATGTCCACCCAGACACTAAAATTACCCCCTAAATGAAAGCCATTTGCTGTCCTTTGAGATGCTCTTTCAAACTCCACTCTGCAATAATTCTGGCCTTTGTTAGCCCAGGAGCCCAAGGCCATTTGCCCTGCTCATCAGCATTTACTTGGGAGGCCAGAAATCTTTCTAGAGAGGAAATACCAATGATTTTTCCTATACTTTTAGGTAAGTCCTGCATGTGTGTGTCAGCTTGTCATGCTGTGGGGGCTTGCGTGTTGCTGTGATACTGAAAGCTATGCCACCAGTATCTCAGATACCAGCAGGACCACCCATGGTGACAGGTTTCAGCTGAACTTCCAGACTGAGACAGACTAGGGAGAAGGACCTGGCAGCCCACTCCCAAAACAATTAGCCATTGAAACCCTATAAATAACAGACAAGCACTGTCAAATATGTTCTTGTTTGTTGTTAGGTGCCATCAAGTTGGGTCAGACTAATAGCAATCCTATGTACAATAGAAAACACTTCCTCACACTGTGCCATGCCCAGCACTCTATCAGTGCTTCTCTACTATTCATGGGATTTTCAAGGTCTGATGGTTTTGAGATTGCTTCAGGAGAAGATTGCCACTTCCTTCTCCCATTTTTTGCAGTGCTGGGAATTGAACCCAGTGCCTCAGAGAACGCAGAGCAACATTCTACCAACTGAGCTAAACCCCAGCCCACTGTCAAATATAGCGCTGGAAAATGAGCCCTGAAAGGCTGGAAGGCATTCAAAAGATGACTGGGGAAGGATTGCCTCCTCAAAGTAGAGTCGACCTTACGCATGGGAATGCAGTAAAGCTCCTGGGACCTCCTTTTGCTGATATGGCAAAACTCAAGATGAGAAGACGCACAGTGTCTGCAACATTGGGCTCAAACATAAAAAGATGGTGTGCATGGCACAGTACTGGGTAGTATTTCATTCTGTTGTACATAAGGTTGCTATGAGTCAGGTTGTTGGGGATTTTTAAAATCTACCCCATAACTAGGGTCCCTCATAATAGCCTAAGGGGCTGACCCCTAGTTGACCCCAGGGCCACATCTCTCTCACTCACACCTACCCCTCCCATTGAGTGAGCAAAGATGGCGCCTGACCAGCCTGGCCTGCCTCAACTACCTTAATCCTGATTGGCTATCCTTGGCATTTTCGTTAAATAACTGTCCCTACCTGGCAGATATGCCAGTTTACCTGCTGTACCTGTCAGGTGTGTGCCCTGATTGGCTAATCCCAGCACGTGCCCCCCTCCGGGACCCTACATAAGCAGGGCTCCCGGACCCCCTGTACCCTACCACTTCTGACCGTCCCTCAACTGCTACCTGGACCCCATCACCTCGACCAGTGCTCCCTACTCCAGTGGACTCTTCAAGCAAGCTGACGTGGTCAAGACCAGGGGCCCCAAAGCACCGAAGGCTACAATCAAGCCACGAAGAGCCTCCCAATTCCTCCCATCCCTGGGAAGGAGGGAGGCAAAGAAGATGAGCTGCCAGAGTCAAGACCAACTGACCTCCAGCCCAGCGGAACACCAGCTGCTGTAGCTGTGCCTTTAAGACTGAGCTGTTCCAGCACATGGAATGCTGCAGCCTTAGAGCCAGCACTTATAGCACTTGCTTAGGGATTGCTTGCTTGTTGCACCCCACTTGGGGAGCACCCAATAAAACTTCCTTTCCTGTTTTCCCATTGAAGGTCTCCCAAGGTCCTTCATTGGCGTCACCGGTCATAACACCAACCCGGTCCTGTGGGTCCCCGATACCCACATGGTGTCAGGGCAAGTCTCTGACCTTTGCCGGGCCTGAGCTGAACCCCGACATCAGGTCTGTCTTGATGGCACCTAACAACAACATTTAAGTACATATCCTAAAAGGAAATAGTGAAGAGTCTGGTCTGGTCTGGGACAGGGGAGTATTGCCCCAAGAAATGAGGACTGAGGGCTACTAGGAATTGAATTGTTCCTCCTCACCCTAATTCGTATGTTGAAGCCCTAACCCTCAATGTGACTCTATTTGGAAATAAGACCTATCAAGAGGGAATAAAGGGTAAGTGAAGTCATGAGTGAGGACCTCTGAGAGGATTCAGTTGGTGTCCTTACGAGAAAAAACAGAGAGCTGTTATCTCCTTCAACAACCAAGAGGTCCTGGGAGCACACAGCAAGAAGTTGTGAGGAATGAACCCCACCCAGCCTGCACGTTGATCTTGAACTGCCTAACCCCAGAACTGTGAGTAATAAATTCCCGTTGCCTGAACCACACAGCCTGCGGTATCTTATTGTGACAGCCCAAGATGACAAATACAGGGCCATACCTTGAAGGCAGTTCCACATTCCAATTTAAAATGTTACTGTGACAGTAGCTGAGACTTCCCTATGAACTAGGTTGAAAGAGTTCAGGACATAACTCCCCCAAATATGTCTCTTTGGTAGATTCATTATTTTGAGGTGAAGGAACCTGAAAAATAGCAAGGACAAGGAGAGACTCTCTCTGAAATCCCTTTATCTACCTAAAGACAGATTCTCTGAAAGGCACTGGATCCTCATAAATTCCCCCTGGGAGTTTCATTAACCAGAGAAGCTTGATTCTTATCACAAGAGAAGAGATAAGCACCCCACCCAGACAGACTTCTCCACCCAGACTTACAACTATTCTATCTCCGGCTATTCTTGTTAAGGCCCACTAAGCTTTCCTAAAAATTATTTACTCTCGGTGGTCTATGGCACCCACCCTTCTATGAAGACATCAGAGAGGCTCTCAAACTTCACCGCCTTATTGGGTATTCATTTTTTTCCTGTGTTGTTCCCAGGCAAGTAATTCTCTAAATTAATAAACTTGCATGCCTCTCCTGTTAATCTCCTAGGTGTTGGTTTATTTCGCAGACCCAGATTTTAAACCTAGGAGAGTAGACAAGGTTTGCCTAGGAGGGTTACAAGATTTTAGCTTTAGGACCAGGTGGGACCCAAGTGCCCTGGGGTGTTAGGGTCTTTCTCCTTGAAATGCTCTTATGAGCTTGAGACACACCAATGCTTTCTGATAGATTTAATTTTACAACCTACCTGATTGTATTTGGGGAAATATGGAAAGTGAGCTGGGGTTTAGCTCAGTTGGTAGAGCACTGCTCGGTGCTTTCTGAGGACCGAGGTTCAAAACCCAGCACTGCAACAAGGGGAGAAAGATGTGGCAGTCCACTCCCGAGACAATCCCCAAAACAATCAGCCGTCAAAAACCCTATGAGGGTCGCCATGAGTCAGACAGGACTTGTCAGCACCTGACAACAACAATGGAAAGTGAAGGGTTAAGCACTGATGATGGAGAGGAAAAGTCAAGTCTCCCTGGAGGTCATTTTCAGGGGTGCCGTGGGGACTTTATGGGCACATTGTTCCCCTTTGGGCTGTCTCTGTTTATTCCGTTCCTCACACTTTACCACTGCTCATCATAATGGTCCTATCCAAGCATTCGGCCTTTTTGCTAGCCTTGACATAACCTACTCATTATTCAGTTACTCAGAATGATAAAAATTTGTGATTTTCTTTGTTCAGCACCTTTTGTGGGGTGGTGGGAAAAAGATTCTGTGTAGAAAGTGATCAGACTATTACCATCAATGTCCCTGGCATACCTTGGTGGTCCTCATTCATTAAAGATAAGTACAAATTGGACTTCCAAAAGTTAATAAAAGCATTTAAGCCACTTATTCCTATCTTGAGTAATAAGATGTAATGACACAATCTTGAACTTTTTCTTCTCCATTCCTAGGATGTGTCTACATTTGTAGAGAAACCCAAGTCTGTACCATGATGCCTTCCACTAGACAGCATGAGTTATGAAGGCTCTCAGAAGTACTTTCAAGAATTACACCAAGTTGGTGTACTCCATTCTGTTATCCTAAACTACTCAATTTGGGAGGTGGTGGTGAGGAGTCAGGTACAGGGCCCGTTGGTTCTACGACATGTATGAAACCAATGGGGAAATGCCTACTGCCCCCTGCTGGTGAAAGTGGATCAATACTCCTGAACGCTTACATAGCCCTAAACAGCCTCATTTGAACATTGCACTGAAACCATGATTTCAGTTCCAAAATGACTTTAAGGAACTAAAATATTTAGGTTTTTAAAAATGAAATTGAGCACTAAAAAAAGCTACTACTTCTTTTTCCTCTAATTATATTCTCTCTCCTCCATCTTCCCAGGGTTCCTTCCAATCAAATACATCATGTCATTAAAATCTAGGGTGTCCTACGCTAAACAACTACTGCCCTATCTTAGGAACCAAAGTCTCTTTTATTTGTTATGACAGACATATGTATAAAGCTTTTCTTAAAGTGTTCCTTTTGAGAACACATCTTGCAAGTAG